>JAQQSK010007193.1:0-14092 GCA_028658325.1 Potorous gilbertii
AATTGAGTTAACCTATTTTTAAAGGTGTTATTTTCTTCAGTATTTTTTTGGGTCTCCTTTAGCAAGGTGTTGACCAATTTTTCGTACTTTTCTTGCATCTCTCTCATTTCTCTTCCCAGTTTTTCCTCTACCTCTCTAACTTGATTTTCAAAATCCTTTTTGAGCTCTTCCATGGCCTGAGCCCACTGAATATTTATTTTGGATGTTTGGGATTCAGAAGCCTTGCATTTTAGGTCTTTCCCTGATGATAAGCATTGTTCTTCTTCATCAGAAAGGAAATGAGGAGATACCTGGTCATCAAGAAAGTAACCTTCTATGGTCATTTTTTTCCCCTTTTCTGGGAATTTTCCCAGCCAGTTACTTGACTTATGAGATTCCTTTCCACACCCACCCTGCTTCCAGATCCACCCAGCTAGTTCTTGGGGTCTGAGATTCAATTGCTGCTTCCCAACCTCAGGGCTTTCAGTGGGACCAGGGCTGCTATTTAGTGTAAAATTAAATTCTGGTGATTCGGGGTGGGCAGTGCTGCTATTCATTATGAGATTAAGTTCAGCTGCTCAGGTGGGGTCCCGGACCATCACACAGTTCTCAGTTTCCTCAGGGGGTTTATGTGGAGACCTTCAAAAATGGATCTAAGCTCCTGCCTGCTTTGGCAGCCCCTGTCAGCTGCTGGCTCCACTGCTGCCTCCTGAGGGGTCCTGAGTTATGGAGACTCCACGTTCCCATCTTGGCCAGCCCAACAGGCTCTCTCACTACCTTTGCGCCTGTGAGTGGAGGGAACTGTGTGGTTGCTGGAGATTCTGTCCCTGAAGCCTGCTTGGATCTGCTCCTCTGGGGGCTGCATGGCAGGGCTGGGCTCTGCTCTGGTCTGGTGCGTGATTGACCTTTGGTGTTGGTTTTTCTGGTCTCTCTGGAACAGAAATCTCCTCCACTCCATTGTTCTGTGGCTTCTGCTTCTCCAGAATTTGTTGGGAGTTCTTCTTTACACGTATTTTATAGGCTGTGGGTTTGGAGCTACCATATGTGTGTCTTTCTACTCTGCAATCTTGGCTCCTCCCTCATAGTGGGAGTTTTTTTAAGAAAACTGTTCAGAAAACTTAAATGTTAGAAAACATTTAATTGTTAAAAATTGCTAAAAAACAAAAACCTTAAACTCACTGCTTATGAAGTAAAACTGATGCTCTGGCACTAAATGTCCTCCACACTCTGTCATCTAACTACTTTTATAGATTCACTCCTATATTTCTCACATTCTAAATGAAGAGATAAATAGATAACTAAATTAAGGAATGCATGGGTGAGTGAATGACCAAATGGATGATTAAACAAATAAGCTGACACATAAAACAGATAAATGCAATGATAAATGAATGAAGAAATAAATACATGAATTAATAAATGAGTGAATAAAATGGTCTCTAAATGTTAAAATGGTCTGTCTCATCAATATCCCTCTTGAAATGTTTTTGTACAATTTCATATATTATTCATATTTATTTATAATTGCTGCCATTTATATTGAACTTTAAGATTTGCAAAGGGCTTTACAAATGTTATCTGATTTTATCCTTACAAAAACCCTAGACAGTAGGTCCAATTATTCCCCTCATTTTAATACAGAAAGGGATGATGCTAAGGGATGTTAATAAACTGTCCACAGTCATATAGCTAGCTGATTTCTGAGGCTGAATTTGAACCCAGGTTTTCCTGATTCTGGATCCAATGCTCTCCCTCCACTGTCACCTCGCTACTTCTATGCTATTCCCCATCCCCCATCACAAGTAAAATAATAAGAAAAATATGTTTTAGATTTAAAAATGATCAGGGTCCTAAAAGTCATCAAGTATAACCCTTAATATAAGTTTGTGGTGTAGGTGCTGTTTTATTTTTGTCTTGATATTTCCAGTATCTAGCATAGTGCCTACCATAGAGAAACACCTTGGTACCTGTTTACTGAATTTCAAGGAAATCATATATTTACTTATTGAAATTCTGTTCCATTCTGTTCTATTTAGCCATTGTAGTCATGTCTGCCTCTTTGTGACCTCATGAGGGGTTTTTTTGGCAAAGATACTGGAGTGGTTTGCCATTTCTTTCTCTAGACTATTTTACAGATGAAGAAATGGAGGCAAACAGGCTTAAGTGATTTGTCCAGAGCTAATAAGTCTCTGAGGCCAGATTTGAAATCAGTTCTTCCTAATTCTAGGTCAAGTGCTCCATTGACTGTGCAACCTAGCTGTTCATATCCTCCCAGACCTAGGTAAAATATTTCTTCCTTTCATATGATTTCCCAGATCTTCCTTCTCTAAACTCATATGCAGAACTCTATTTCCATCAGTCTCAAGTATATACTTTTCACATTTAGGTGAAGGATCACTGCATTTATCAGCCTTGGGATCCTCCAGTATGGGAACTTATTCCACAGATTCATATAGTAACATATTTCTATGAATAATAACAGACAGAAATTTCCTGAAGTTCATTGAGGTTGATTTATTTGCCTAGCATCATATAACTTGTATTAGAAGGTACAATTTAAACCCATACCTTTCTGACTTCTCACGTAGCATTTAGTGATGTGATGTATATATTCTATCATGCATTAAAATTATTTATGTAAACCTAATATCCCTTACTATATTATATGCTGCTGGAGGCATGACAACTGTGTCTTATTTTCATTGTATCTGCTTAGGAAGTAGCCATGCATACAGTAGGTGCTTAATATTTGTTGATTTGAATTTGTTGAAGCTCCACTAATGGCTTAATTCATAATGGCTTGCAACAATGTCTCTTCTATTGGTCTGTAAAATCCAAAGTAAGGAATCTCAATCTGATATGTCTTTTGTCTATAATACCACAATACCTTAAGAAAATGCCATGGGAAAGGACAACAGAAGAATATACATAATCATTTAGAGAGGGCTTGTTTATCTCTCTGCTACTTACTTGACTGAGCAAGCTGGTTTTAGACAATTAGGACAACAAGAAAGAAAAGAATTTTTTAAAATTGATCCAAAGGTGGAACTAGAAATTGAGAGAAGGCGAGTGTGTAGGTTTTGGGGAGAAAAAGTCAGCAAGCCCAAATGGGAGAAGAGAACTGAGAACAATTGACAGTTCAGAAAAAAAGGAAACCAAGTTGTTGTTCTCTTGAAACGCCCTGCCACAGACATGGATTCCTATTGACAAGTTCTTGTCTGTTTTACATTGCCCATCATCTTTCAGACTTTAAGAGTGAAAGCACTGGTGAAGATTGGAATCCTCCTTATCCAAAAGTCAAAGTAATTTTGCGTAGTCAATAATGTGCTCTACCCTTTAAATAGATATGAGTATGGAGGGGAAAATCAGATAAACACAGTATAACCATATTAGTGATGCATTCACAAGACTTAAAAAGAAATTCAGAAAGTACTCTCAATCATTTCAAACTTATACATACCCAGACTACAAGACATACAACTTCCATGTCTCCAGTGGAGGTCTCCCCCCTCCATTTGTTTTTCAAAAGCAGCAATGAGATTGAAATTAAAAGCTCAAAAGGAGAGCAACTTGATGACATGCATTTTATTGACATGGAATCATAAGGTTTTTGTATTATGTTATTCATTAATGTGAAACTATGACATTCATCTTAATGTAACAAATGCAGTAATTCCTTCAAACTTACCTATATGCAAAATCAATCAACTAATATTCATCAAACACCTACTATTCCAGGCACTGTGATAAGTGTTGGGCATATAAAAAAAAGATGCAAAAGACAATTCATTCCTTCAAAGAGCTTACAACCCAACTTTTTAAAACTTCTATTATTAGCAAGGCACTTGACTAGGAGATATACTAAGGGTATGTAAAAAAAAATATCTTCCTCACCACCCAAGGAACTTAAATTATACTATAAAGATGAAAAATTAATAAATGAGCTAATAAAAGGTATACAGAAATAATACAAAATGAAAGGAAGATTGACAAAAATGGATCAGATCACAGAAGTCCTCATATTGGAGCTCACCCCTGAACTTTACTTGGAAATTTGTTGTTATTTATTTTGATTTGATGAGGCAATGGGGATAAGTGACTTGCCCAGGGTCATGCAGCTAGTAAGTGTCAAATGTCTGAGACTGGATTTGAACACAGGTCCTCCTCACTCCAAGGTCAGTACTCTATTGCCTGTGCCACCTAGCTGCCCTATTTTATTTATTTATTTTTAATTGAACACTTCAGTGATGATTTAATCAGTATAAAATTGAAAGAACTTTAGTTCTGTAATAAAAATTCAAATTTGGGATAGGGAAAATTTTAAAACAACAGTCAGTAAAGAAGGAAAGTGAAAGGTAGTAGGAAAAGTAAATAAGCACACTGGAACTGTGGAGACACATAAATTGACCACTGTCAAATCTGTGTAAATTCCCTGGTTTCTCATGGAAAACATTTTATCCACTTAATTTTCCTTCCAAAATTAAGTCCATAGAAGTCCAACACATTGCTTTATTTTTTAGGGGGAGGGGCTTGGGTTTCGGGTTACAATACAACAGAATAGTGAGTTTACTACTTTTTCTTCCCACTGTGGAAAAATTAGATGATTTCACATATTCCAGATACTGAGGTACCATTTCTGCAAAAGTGAAAGGTACAGAATAGAATCTTTTAACAGACCATACACTTTTAACAGACCATACAGTCCTCTTCCCCTTAGCTCTTCTCTAAACTGAATTTTGCCTAGGCACTAGGTGTAAGGGAATTGCCAACCCCCAGCCTCTTGGACGGCGTTCACTGGTCATGACTCAGGTAAACTGAGGGGAGACTGGTAAGGCAGGAACAAGATGGCGCTGGGAGGAAGGGTTCCGCCCCTGCTTTGCTCAAGGCTATTTTCCCAGGCTTTTCAGAGAACAAAAAAGGCCAAAAATGTTTTTCTTTCTTGGGGATACGTGTCCACCCTGGGCAGTCCTGGTCAAAGGTATATTACTTCCTTATAAGGGCAAACTCATTGCTGATAGGCTCACTTAGGGCACTGGTGTCAGAAAAGAGATAAAAGCACTGCTCACTGTTGAATGAACGGAGTTCTTACTATCTTGTCTCCCGCCTTGGTCATTGATTACAGCTAAACAGCTATTACAGGGCCTACAGGCCTCTGCTGGTCAGATAAGCCTGTGGGCCTGAGAGATCAGGCCCAGACTCCCGGGTCCCTAACAACTAGGTCCCACATTTAATTCTGAGATTATCCCTCTCTTGATGGAGTGGCACTGTCAAGCCACACACACAAATGAAAAATACATTTATATAGCACTGAGTGGTTAGCAAAACATTATGCTTACAAAAACATTTTGAACTAGGTATGACAAATATCTCTATTTTAAAGCTGAGGAAGGTATGGCTCATGATTATACAATAAATGTCTGGGGTGGTTTTAATCTTTAACTCTACCTCATTGACCTAATAGAGCATTCAGAATAAATAATGTGAGGAAATAAATTTAAAATCAACAAGTATTTATTAAATACTTACTATTTGCCAGACATTATTTGCTGCTCCTAGGGATACAAATAACAACAGTTAGAAAGTAAGTCCCAGCCCTCAAATATCCTACATTCTAAAGGAGAAAGACAACACATAAAGGGAGCTTTAAAAAAGGCAGTGATGGTGTTTGTTAGTGTGAAACAGATGAAGGTATCGGAGCATTACAGAGAAACTCCAGAAGAGTTAGAAGAGTGCCCTGGAGAGTAGTGAAAACTGGTTGGTCTGGACATCACCCTAAAAATGGAAGCTCTGGAACAAGACAGCAAATCATCATAAAGAAAAAGATCTACTTTTCTCCTCTTCCCAATTTAAGTTTAATGTTTGTCCATAGAAGCATATAATTATAGAATTCCAGATCTAGACACTGTGTTATAATGAATGTAGTCCAACATCCTCTCCTCCACAACAACTTAAAAAAACATACCAGATGTTCATTCACCTCTGCTTGAATTACTCAAGTGATAAGGAGATCTCTGATTCCTAAAGAAATCAATTCCATTGTTGGGTGAAGGAATTATTACTTTTTAAAAGTTCTTTCCTTTCAGATGAAATCAAGCAGGCAACAAGTCAGTTACAAGTATTTATTAAATATGTACTATGGATCAGGCATTGTGCTACCTTGACAAATAGCTCAAAGTCAAGTAATTGGCTGGGGATATGAGCAAAAACTGGAAACATATTGTAATATTGTAGTCAAATGCCAGAGTTCCCAGGTCAAGGAGAATATCTTGTAAGCAGCCAGAAAGAAATAATTCAAGTATTGTGGAAACACAATCAAGATAACAAAAGATCTTGCAGTTTCTACATTAAGGGTTTGGAGGACTTGGAATATGATATTCCATATATCAAAGAAGCTAGAATTAAAACCAAGAATCACTTGCCCAGCAAAACTGAGTATAATATTACAGGGAAAAAAATAATCATTCAGTGAAATAGAGGACTTTCAAGCCTTCTTGATGAAAATACCAGAGCTGAATAGAAAATTTGACTTTAAATACAAGACAAGGGATGAAAGAGGAACATAGTGGGAGGAGAAAGGGAGAAATGGATTGGGGTAAATTATCTCACATAAGAGTCAAGAAAAAAACCTTTTTCAGTGGAGGGGAAGAGGGAAAGAGTGAACCTTACTCTCATAGATTTGGCTTAAGGAGAAAATAACACATACACTCAACTGGATATGAAAATCTCTCTTACCCTACAGGAAAGTAGGGAAGAAGGGGACAAGTAAGTAGGGTGATAGAAGGGAGGGCAAATAGGAGGAGGGGGTAATTAGAAGTAAAACATTTGAGGAGGAACAGGGTCAAAAGAGGTGTAAGAGAAAGGGTATGTATGACACAAATATGAGAACAAAAGACATTTTCCATTATAAAAATACTCAAAAGATATAAATATGCTATGTCTTTTAAAAATTAATTAATCATTGGTTTTCAACATTCATCTCCACAAGATCTTGAGTTCCAAATTTCCTCTCCTTCTCTCTTCTTCACCCACCCCAATAGAGCTTGCATTCTGATTACCCCTTCCCTCAATTTGCCCTCCCTTCTATCGCATATACCCCCTCCTCCCTTCCCCTCTATTTTCTTATAGGGCAAGATAGATTTCTATACCCCATTGCCTGTATGTCTTATTCCTTAGATGCATGTAAAAACAATTTTTAACGTTCATTTTTAAAATTTGAGTTCCAACTTTTTTCCCTTCCTCTCTCCCCACCCAACCCCATTGAGAATACAAGCAATTTGATATGAGCTATACATGCATAGTCATGCAAAACACTTCCATAACAGTCATATTGTGAAAGACTAACTATATTTCCCTCCATCCTAACCACTTTGAGTCTTAGCTTTCTCACAAGCAAAATGCAGGAGTTGGAATAAATAGCCCCTGAGTTCTCTTTTAGCTCTAAATTTCTGATAGTTTCATGTTTATATTTTTGACGGATTAATTTCCTTATAACTAATGTGTGTGAACAGGCCAGGGAAGTTTTTATATAATACATGCCATGGAAGCTGCATTTTAATGGATGAAATAAAATTCTTCAGTTGTGGAGGGGGAGGAATGACATTTTAGTCAAAGGCAAAAAATATAAGAAAAGATACAAAGATGACTTTTAGACTGAGACAAGATTCTAGTAGCTCAAACTCTAATGGCAGACTAGAAGAATTTTCCTATGAAAGTAACTGGAATCAGCTCTAAATTTAGAGCAGGATCTTAATAGCCATTTATTTCAAGCCTCCCTTATTTTACGGATGAGTCCAGAAAATTAGAATGAACCAAGGTCACATAGATAGTAACTGAAAAATAAAGGATTGAAACTTGGTCTTGTAACTCTAAAAGTCATGTTCTTTCCACCATTCTGCACTGTCAGCAGGTGAATTCTAGGTATCTGTAATATTACCAAAATCACTGTAGGTCACAAGCATCTGTGTGGCTATTATTATTTTATGTGGTGCTTATTGTCTCACAGATATTCCACCAAACTTCTATTCAGTGAGCTGGAGACTTTGCTTTAGACCCTTTTGTATTTTTTGTGCCCCAATGCAGCATATAATAATAAATATTCAGGAAAAGTTATGATGCTCCTGTTCAGCCTCTGAAGGATATGTGAAACTCTGCCTTCCAAATATGTGCACAGAAGATGTCATCTACTGGTTGCTCCCATCTTGTAATTCCTTGCACAAAACACTCTGTTTCCTGCCTGAGCCTTTTCACTGTCTGTCCTTCATGCCTGGAATGCTCCTCTTCTATCCCTTCTACTTCCTTAGGCTTCTTTCATGTCTTTGTAAAAGCCCTACTTCTGCAAGAAGTACTTCCTAGTTCTCTAATCTTAATGCCTTACCTTTGTGTGATTGCTCCCAATTTATCCTGCATAGGATCCTGTTTATCCTGGATAGATCTTGTTTGCATTGTTTCTTTCGTATCAAACTGTGAACTCCTTGAGAAGAAGGACTGTCTTTTGCTTTTCTTTTTATCCCCAAAAGTTACCATAGGAGAGCACACAGTAGGGGTTTCATAAATGCTAGTTCACTCAAGTCTACTAAAATAAATCCAAATCAACAAGAATGAGACAGGCAATTTGAATTTTTAGGGGACTATCAATTCATTTGAAATCATAGCTTGATGAAGTCAAGGTAATATTCTGTACTAACAATGACATTGAGGTTAGGAGAAATCACTGCCTCAGGTTTGGGGAGGTTTCTTTTTTCTCTATGAAAGTATTAGGATGAAATAAATAAAATTTTATATAGACTTAAGTGGGAGGCCATCTTTAGTTATTTGATTTGTCTTTTTCCAAAGTTCGGCAAGTTCCTCTGGAGAAGGAATCTTTTGAAGGAAAAATTCCTTTAATTCCTCAATTCCTTTACATGGGTGAATTTCTACTTCCTGACTCCTTATCTTTTCTACTTCTCTGGCAGAGGAGAGTCTGGATGGCAATTAACTGGAGGAAACTCCTTTAAGGAGTCATTTTGTAATTCTGATATTAGCTTGGCTTACATTTTCTCTACTGCTTTTAAATCAGCACGTTTCTGATGCAGCTTTTCTTACCCGCAAGAGAATCAGTTCCTTAACTTACTGTGTAGCCACTGTTGCCTTTAATTTGTGTGCCTAGCAAGTACTCTGGTAGCAAGAAATCAATATTCTTCTGAGTGAGATTGACACGTGCAAGAGTCTAGCTGCAGAGGGAGCATCTGCATCTTGGAGTCAAATGCTGTTACATCCTTTGACTTGTCTTGCAATGGATTTTTCTCACAAACAAATCAGGATCCTGCCCATCAGTTTTCAGCAAAACTGTGTGTATACACTAGGTACACTTGATATATATATATATATATATGTATACTTATAAACCTATGCAATATAACTACAAATTCATATAAACATATATAATGTGTGTATATATGCATATGTATGTGTTTATATATGTAATTACATACCCATGTGACACATATATGTATATTTATATATGTATATGTGTGTATATACACACACATATACATATATATATATATATATATACACATATCTTAATATAAAAACAAACTTTAGCTTTATGGTTAAATATTTTAAATTGGTTTAACACCTGGCAGAAATGAACTCATACTGTTCAGCTGCAGAAAAAAGAAATATTCAGTCCATTATATCCATCTGTCTAATTTGAACATGTACCAACTGTTACCAGAATTCATTCTGCAGGCTATTTTTTTTATTTGCACATCCTCTGTTATGAATAATTGCCACTGGGGAATGCTTTTTCTCCTTCCATAAATTGTACAGAGCTCTGTTATTTACACATCCTCATAAAGCCTTGAAAATAAAAAAATAAAAAAATAAAACCAATTCTCCATAGCCAGAGGCTAGCTCCTTTACCTGGGCATGGGACCTCCTGGATGAATTGAAAATAAATCTCAGGAAGTTAAGGGAAGTACCATTGAGTTTTAGAGCTACTATATTTATATGAACACATAGTGAATATCTCCACCAAAATCCTACACCACTGTTTTACTGTGACATTGAAATAATGCTGTACTTTTTTAAGAACAAAATAAGTTTTAAAAAATTTAATGAGGGATTAAGTGATTGTGGTCTGTATGGATGGATGAATGTCTTTTGATGAAATAAATAGATCTTTTGAAGTATTTGAATAAGCATGGGTATAGATGCATATAAATTTATTTGTTCTTTCTTTTGAAGAGGAACAATGAAATTATGCATTGGTGTCTTGACTTGGGTGTGAATTGAATTTAAGTGAGGCAGAGTTTTACAAAGTTGTCAGCCTTGCTCTCTCTTCCAGAGACATCAAAGTCCAGTGGCATGACAAATGTCAAGATGACTAGCCTGGGACTTAGAGGATGAAACTAGCATCTTCAATGTCTGACCAGGCTCTAAGCCCTGCACAGTGCCTGCTTCAGTCACTTTCATAGCCACTGGAACAAATTTTGCTCATCTACATGTCTTCACATACTTGAAGTATACATCCCCTAACTCATTAAGATATATGAGGCCTATTGTTTACCCTCAGTCTGGTTGAGACTGCCTGAACAGTTTTCACAAGAATGTGGCCACTGCATACACACACAGCTTCTTCAAGCTACAGGTGAGAGTTGGGTGAATACCAACAGTGAATGAACAAGCAGCCCCTGAAAAGAACTTGGCAAGCCCTCACAACAGAGGTGCTAATCCTTAAACACCATATACAAATGTTATAGGAAGAATAGATTTCATGGAGGTGGAATTGAAATGTTTTGGCAATTAGTATTTGCTGAAATATAAGAAACATCAGAATAGACAATGCAGAAAAGTATGGAATGAATATAGACTGTTTTTGACTTTGTCTCCTCATTATCCAGCAGAGTGCCTGAATCATACTGAAGTATGCATTTACTAAATGTCTACTTATCAATGGTAATCATTTTTATAACAGGAAATATTTAGTATTCCCTTCATAGTCCTTGCTCCTAATAGAGTGAGTTGTGCCCTTACTGGATATTTCATGAATAGTTCAATTCTTTTATATATTATTTAAAAAAAACCCCACAATGCATGATAATGTGGTGGAACTCTTGGTGAAATACCAATGTGGTTGTGTCCAGTTTTCACCAAAAGTAATAGGCAATTCAATCATTTAAAGAAGTAAGAAAAGACCTTTTTATTCTAAACATTAATAATATGTAGTGCTTGGCATGTGGTAGACATTTAATAAATTCTCATTGAATGAAAAAAATCACTAAAAGGGTCAATCTGTCCTCTATGTCAAGAGCTCTGAAGTTTAAGTACCTTACTTTAATTGTGATTTTTGTTTCTTAATACTTGTGTAAAATCTTATAGGTAAATCACATAACATACTATGGCTTCATTGTTTTATCACCTGCAAAATGCGGTTTAGACTAGGGAGCATCTGAAGTGCCTTCTAGCTCTAAGTCTATGATTCTAAGAATTGTGAATTCTTATTAATTTTAAAATGCACTCTGAAGATGTGATAAAGGGACAATAACTTGCATTCTCATCACTGTGAGCTCCTATCAAGAGAGACAAAAGAGATCCCTCAAGGAATAAGATAGAGAAAATATTTCTTGACATTTCATATGACCACGTTTTAAAGAAGCTCTTTGCTGCTCCTTCTATATTCTCATTAACCTCTTCAGATTCCATGAGTTTAACTATTATATCTATGCATATGACTCCCACATAAATATCTACCTCCAATCTATCTATCCTCTGAGTTTCAGTCCCATATCAATATTCTATTGGATATTTCAGATTGAATACTTTGAAGACATCTTAACCTCAACATGTCTAAAAATGAACTCATTATCTTTTCCCTTAAAACCTCCTATCGTCCAGATTTCCCTATTTCTCTCAAATGTACCACCATTTTTTAAGGTTTTCAGATTCATAATCTAGGCATTGTCCTACAAACCTTTTTTATTAAAAAATTTAAGGCTGTGGGAATAGTTCGCTATCCCCTTATTCCTTCCCTTATACAGACATCCTGGTTGCTACCCTATATCTATGGTCCAAGATGATTGATTGGCAAGAATACTAGAGCTCTATTTTAGCTGAAGCTGAAAAGAAAAAATAAAAGGGTCTATATAGGATTGTCTTTTCTTTCCAAAGAGGATTAGGAAGGGGTATTATTAACAGAAATCAATAGCAATATCAAACTAAGTTGGAGAACAGGGATAAAATCAAGAGTGAAGATTGCCTGATAAATTCTCAATGCTGAATGCAATGAATTATGCTGAAGTGGAATTCAAGAAAATATGTGGCATTTTGGAACATTTCATTTCTTCTTAAAAGCTATACATAGAATGATACAGTGGATTTAGTGATCTTCCAATTAGAAAGAGGTTCAGATTCTGACCTTGAAATGGATTACTTATACAAAATTGAGTTAATGACAACAGTTCTTTAAGTGATTCCTTGAAACTTAATTACTATTATTAGAGAGTAGTCTATTATTTCTTGCCTAGTCTGTAAATGTAGCACCCATCTACATACAGGATTAATCCCACCATCAGTTGGCATGGGAGCCTTGACCCTCCCTGTTTCTGATTGGGACCATACATCGTCAGGCAATCTGGGCCATCCTTGTGTGTGCATAATCCCAGGGGTTTACCATAATCAGTGACTGATTTAGGACCTACAATCCTGTGTTAATAGGCTTTAGCCATACTATAGCTCTGAACACATTAACTTGAGTAATCCACCATTCAGTCTAAAGAAACAGGGACTTCAGACATGCATGGTCTTGTCTACTGAAAATATAAATTATATGTGAACTGCTGATCTGTATCAAGAGATTGTTTACACACTTGATTTTCAGTCATTTTTAATCATATCCTACTCCCCTTGGGGTTTTCTTGGCAAAGATCCTAGAATGGTTTGTCATTTTTCTCCTATACCCTATTTTGCAGATGAAGAAATTGAGGCAAACAGGGTTTAGTAACTTGCTCAGGGTCATACAGCCAGTAAGCATCTGAGGCCAGACCTGAATTTGGATCTTCCTGATTTCAGTCCTGGTGCTGTATCTACTATGTAGTCATAGCTATGTGGAAACACTAGAGGTTCCCTTATCTTAAAAACTATGGAATCCCAGGTCTACAAAAAAAACCCTAATAACTCCTGTATTTTAATAGGTGAACAGAGAATAGACAATTTTAATAAATCAAGAATATCTGGGGGGAGGAGCCAAGATGGTGGAGTAGAAAGATTCACATATGCTAGTTCTGAACCCATAGCCCATGGATCTCCTGTAAAAAGAACTCCCAACAAATTCTGGAGAAGTGGAAGTCTCGCAGAAACAGAGTGAAGAAGATTTCCATTCCAGAGAGCCCTGAAAAACCGATGCCAAAGGTCCGTCATGCAGCAGACAAGAGCAGAGCCCAGCTCTGCCCTGGCCACACAGCACCAAGAGGAAGATATTTGAGCAGGCTTCAGGGAAAGAATCTCTAGGGGGCAGAGCCAAGATGGCGGAGTAGAAAGACTCACCTATGCTGGGTCCGAATCCACAGCCCATAGATTTTCTGTAAAAAGAACTCCTAACAAATTCTGGAACAGTGGAAGCCACGCAGAAACACAGTGAAGGAGATTTCCATTGCAGAGAGCCCTGAAAAACCGACCACAAAGGTACCCCGGACGGGAAATGAGCCCTGCCAAGCCCTCCCCTCCTCCGCCTCGGCCACGCAGCACTGAGAGGAGCGAGCAGAGCCCAGCAGGCATCAGAGACCTGAATCTCCGGCTGTCTCGAAGGTCCCTCCACCCACAGACGCACAGGTCAGTGAGAGAGACAGGCTGAGAGGGGAGCGGGATATCTCCGGGACTCGGACCCCCTAGGGAGGCTGTGGCCGGCCGCGGCAGAGGCAGAGGCCACTTGCCCACAGGCCCGCAGAGCAAGCAGGAGCTCCACCCCAGCTCCATTACATCTCTGCATAAAGCCCCTGAGGGAACTGAGCCTGAGAGGCTGCCCTGCCCCCACCTGAGAACCAGCAGATAAGCTCCCATTGAAGAGCAGTCAGGCCTGCCGCCAAAAGCCCTGAGGCTGGGGAGCAGCATTTGAATCTCAGACCCCAAGCACTAG
>JAQQSK010007194.1:0-14092 GCA_028658325.1 Potorous gilbertii
AAAAAATAAAATAAAATAAAATGTTGTTCTTAAGTTCTTATGGATGGATCGATCAATCTGGGTGATTATGGACAATAGTCTGGCCAGCGGTAACACCCAGCTCCAGTACATTTCATTGGTTTAATCTTCAAATTCTATAGTGTTCATTTGTCATCCACTTCTAACTCTTGCTCCATGAGGCAATATCTTGTTACAAAAGTATTTCCACAGCTTTTTTAACCTCGTTATAAAGTTCCCTCAGAATAATTATCATATCCTTTTCTTCTTTTTTAGTGAGGAAGTGTCCATCTTTCTACAGTTTTCTTAAGGTTATAGGTCCCGTATTTCATTAATCCTTAATAGTTTTTTTGTGTTTCTTTCTATAGGTCATTTATATAACATTTTACAATTCTAAAAGTATACATTAAGATTAATATTGCAAAATGAGGTGAGCAAAACCAAGAGAATATTTTACACAGCAGCAGCAATACTGTATAATGATAAGCTGTGAATGACTTAGCTATGACAATTTTGAAGGACTTTTGATGAAAAATTGTTATTGATCTACAGAGAAAGAACTAATAAAATCTGAGTGCAGATTGAAGAATATTTTTTGGCTTTTTTTTCTTTTTTTTGGTCTGTGTTTTCTTTTGTAACGTGGTTAATATAAAATATGTTTTGTATGGCTACACATGTATAATTTACATCAAATGGTTTGCCTTCTCAAGGAGAGGGGGGAGAGAAAGGGAGGGAAATAATTTGGAACTCAGAATCTTATCAAATTGTTTGCCTTCTTCTTAAGGAGGAGAGAGAAAGGAAGGCAGCGAGATAATTGTGAAATCAAAAAATTTTTAAATGAATGTTAACTTTTTACATGTAATTAAGAAAAAATAAAATAAGAGTACAGCTTTAAAAAAAGATTAGTATTGTATAATCATTCATTGCTTTGAGAGTGTTTTTCTCATAAAACTTTGATGATGATAGTGGCATTTATAATTTTCCATAACTGCTTCCCTATAATTGTAGAGAAGGGCCCTTTGTGTGTAGACAGGACTGTCATTGTATTATTGAGAGGGAGACAGGAGGGGGAGAGGGAGGGAGGGAGGGAGAGAGAGAGAGAGAGAGAGAGAGAGGGAGAAAGGGAGGGAGAGAGAGAGAGAGAGAGAGAGAGAGAGAGAGAAAGGGAGGGAGAGAGACAAAGAGAGAGATCTCACCTAAGGAGGAGTTGCATGAAGTCTCTAGTGTAAATAGGGACATTATGGAAGCTGCCTGCTTTTCTCATATCTTCCCAGTCTTTGGCGACCTTATGTGATATTGACCTCTTCCATCTTGCTTCTTGAGGCTGGAATCCAGAAGTGCCCAAAGAGAGTCACTGCCTGAAGAGTGTTAAAGAAGACAGGACATGAACTAGAAGTTCTCTTATTCTCCCCAACTCTCTCTCCCACCCCTCACATGAGGCAGGACATCCTTCTCCACCAATAAGGAGATATTCCCTTACCAATGGACTTTGGGACAAAGGTTATATCATAATAACTGATAAGCCAACTGACCTAGATGGGGAAGGTTTGAGAAATGAATGACCAGAAGTCTGCAACCATGTCTTTCAGGACAGGTGAGTAAAAGTTCCCCCAAACATCATGACTTTTCCTGTGTTTCTTCAAACAATGTGGCCTTGGATACCAGAAGTAAGTTCCATCACTCAGCTGACTCTCCTACTCAGCCTACTCTGCCAAGGGGCATGTTACTCAGCTACATTTTGCTCACAAAAATAAATATTTTAAGTCAGAACAGATGCTGTCATCCTGGCCTCATGCCCTGTTGCTTTCAACATGGTACCAACCCCCTACAGACTTCTAGAATTGAGAGAGCACAGAAAGAAACCCCCTGAGGGAGCGGGGTCATCCTTTCTGGGGCCTTGGCTGGGGAGGACTCAGGCCAGAGAGCTGCACAAAGATCCTAGAAGAGGTAAAGGTGGGATTAAGGGAAGGGGTGAGAGACCATGTTCAGCTCTAGAGAAACAAAGCTTGAGAACATGAATCCTCCTGGGAAATCTTCTGTAGCTACTGGTGGGGGAGGGAGGAGGAGGCAAACAAGGGAGGAGGCAGGGTCTGTGTGAGAGGAAGAGACCCTCCCCTGACACTGCCCTGGTGGCCAGAGTGAAGAGGCTCCCTGGTGCTAGCACTGGAGGTGTTGGAAAAAGAAAGAAAAGACAAAAAGGTAAACCAAAGTCGCAGACGATTGTCAAGATTAAAATAATACCTCACGCCTATAAAGAATACTACCTTAAAGGTACATTGCATGTGTTATCTCTCAGGTGGGCTCTATTATTAGTCCCACTTAACAGATAAGGAAATAGAGGCTCAGGACAACCACCTCCACCATAAAGTTCTACTACCATCACCATTTTACAGATGAGGAAACTGCAGATCAGAGAGGTTAAGCCACTTGTCCAGGGTCCATAGCTGGTAAGTATCTGAGGCAGAATTCAACCTGGCTCCAAGATTAATTTGCGATTCGCTGTGTCTATCTCCCTCTCTAAGCTTACCCACCCAAGTGTCCTGGGAGACAAGTCTATGGGAGTCCAGGGCTCGTTCGTGTGCTCATTACAGTGACTCATGTTGTTCACTTACATTTCAGCTGTGTGCAACACTTGGTGAGCCTATTTTGGGTTTTCTTGGATACCAGAGTGGTTTGCCATTTCCTTCTCTAGCTTATTTTGCAAATGAGGAAAATGAGGCAAACAGGGTTAAGTATTGCCCAGGGTCATATAGCTAGTGAGTGTCCAAGGCTGGATTTGAACTCAGGAAGGTAACACTTCCTGACTTCAGGCCTGGTTCTCTGTGCACTATGGCACCCCCTAGCCGTCCACAGTAAGTTTAATAGTTTGTTGATTGGTGGCTTGGTTGATATACAACATGTACTTGGCACTTAGTAAATGCAAGAAGGAGAGACAACTGGGAGCCCAGAAAAGCCTCATGCAGCAAGTGGCATCTGATGTGGGCTCTGAGAGAAGGTAAGAATCCCACAAAGGCAGGGGTAAGGAAGGAGGATATTCCACACACTGGGGTCCCTGTTGGTCCTTCAAGGTCTCATGAGCTTTTCAACCTACCCAAGGAGAAGGACAGGGGCACCGGAGCAGGCATTGCCAAGGATGGAAATGAGGCCATATTGAAGTTTGGATTAGAGAATGGTAGGAGGTAAGAGGAAAGAGGGAACCCATATTTTACAGGAGACCTTTCCTCCAAGGTCACCTCCTTCCATCCAGGAAGCATCATTTCTGAGTATTGTTCCTCATTATCAGAGCTAACTATGTTCTAGCCAAGGCCAGGCTTATTCCTAAATTTATGTCTCTGTGTGTGACCACTACAATGTACGTTTTGTCTTTCTTCCCCTGAAAACTTAATCTGGTGACACGAATGACCTGGCTTGGACTCTCCCTTTTATGTCTATTCCCTACTCCAACTGGAACCCGCTGGCAGATTTTTCTTAAACTGTAAAATGAGGGGCAAACCTTCTCTTCTTTTTCTTTTTCTTCTCCACTACCTATAATCTTGATTTGACTCACACAAAAGTGACACAGTGGGAAATCCACTCAAGAAGACTTTGACAATGAACAATGGAAAACTACCTCCACAGAAGTCTGCGTGCAGCGTTTATAGTGGGGAAAATAGATTCAAGTTTAAAGATGCCGTGTATGTTAACCGATTAGTCTTGGTTTTATGTATCTGGTCAAAGAGGCTGCTGTGGAATCACACCTATGAGGGAGAAGGAGGGGGAAGGTGGGAGAGAGAGGGCAGGGAAGAGGAGGGAGAAAAACCCCAAGCACTCTGCCCAAAGATGTATCTGATAATCATCTCAAAGAACTGAAGGATTGGGAAATAACAACAATAAAGACAGGGAAAAAAGAGTTGAGAGAAGATTGTTCAGGGATTGCTGTGTGTGTCAGCTTTGTACAATCACAATGGCCCAGAGCAGGGCATTCGAGAGAGTCATTCGGAAAAGCTCAACAGACTCCCACAGAAAGGACTTTGCTCATTCAGACTGGAGGCTTTTCTTCTTGGATAATGCCCGAATAGACTCCCCTCGGATCAACCAGGGGCCTATGGGAGTCTTGGGCTAGAGGTGGGGAGGGAGGGGGACTGAAAGAAACTATTCCCTTTAACTTGACTCTTACTGACTGTCCAGGCCTGTGCGACCATAGGGAAGTTTCACACCTGAATGGGGCCCAAGTCTTGACCCCTTACATGTCCCATTCTTCAGTAGGGATCTAACTCAGTGGGGAGAAGCCATAATATACGATGCCCCTACTGGTCTAAATGCAGGGGATTGATTCCCTGAGTTTCTTCCCTGTCAACTTCCTTTCCTTCAATCTCCAGTCTATTGGTGTGAAGCCAGCACTCCCCCAGCAGAAAGTAGAAAATTCTGTCTTTCTAAGGGACTCAAGGAGGATTTGTTCTTTCACATTGGCCCATTCTGTCCTCTCTCTGTAAGCTTCCAAATGAACTGAAGAGGATTTGACCATAAACAAGCAGGATAAAGGTAAAAAGGAAACAGTCCTGACATGGTCACTCATAGAATGACCCAGGACAAGTGGCAATTTATGTTGGACATTTAGGAAAGTCTCATAATGGAAATTGTCCAGTTCCGGGAAAGGACTGCATCAGAAATTTATTTTACAAGGTTACTACCGATTGACTGTCTTCAGTCAATCAATATTCATTAATTACCTCCTATGTGCCAGGTACTGGGCTAAGCATTGGAAATACAAAAAGAGGCAAAAGACAGTCCCTGCCCTCCAGGAGCATATAGGCTAGTAGAGGAAGCAACATGCAAACAAACATATACAAAGTAAGCTATATACAGGATTGCACAGTTGTTGTTGAGTTGTTTTTTCAGCCATGTCTGACTCTTTGGGATCCCATTGGGAGCTTTCTTGTCAAAGATACTGGAGTGGTTTCTCATTTCTTTAGTCAGTTCATTTAACAGATGAGAAATGTCCAAATAGGAGTCATTTGCCCAGAGTCACACAACTAGAAAGTATCTGAGGCTACATTTGAACTCAGATCCTCCAGACTCTAAGTCAGCTGCTCTGTCCACTGTGCCACCTAGCTGTCCCTACCTGGAACATGGTAGACATAAATGTCTATTTTAATTTATTTCCCCCTTCCCAGAAATATTAATCAGCACATACTGGACCAAGTTGCAAGATCTATCTGAGACTTGTTTATCCATATGTAAGAGGAGGTGAATGGAGGCAAAATTCACAAAAGGGAGAACTCTTTGGAAATAAAAGTTGTGAAAGCATTAGATGGCAATGTTATTTCCTCTGAAAGACTGATCCCCAGAGTCTTATGCAAGCACACATATACACTATAAGATGTATATTGACATAATGTTGCTAAGCTATTATAGACAACTGATGCCACTGAACTTTTTAAAAAATTTTTATTTTGTTTTTAATTTTATGAACTAAAACAAGCATTTCCATAGCATAGTATAATAAAAAATATGATTGCACATGAAAGTGAAAATCTTATTATGTACAACTTGCTATTTCTTTTAAGTATATAATAAAGTTACCATGTAAATTTCTTTTTTCTTTTCCTTTTTTCCCTATCCCCCACCCCAGAGATGAGTACCATTAGACACAAATATATATGTATATATATGTATGTATGTATATATGTACACACATATGTGTGTAACAATATATGTATACATATATATTGAAATCTATTCTGTACATACTTCTATTGATCAGTTCTTTCTCTGGATGCAGATGGTGTCTTCATATGTCCTTTGTAGTTAATTTGGGTATTTATAACAGTCAAAATGACTTATTCACTCAAAGTTGTTCTTAAAACAATATTACTATTAGTGCATGCAACATTCTCTTGGTTTCACTCATTTCTCCTTTATTTCATGCAAGTCTATCCATATTTTTCTAAGATCATTGAACTTAACATTTTTAGCACAGTGGTATTCCATCACAAATCATATACCACAATCTGTTTCCAATTGACAAGTCTCCCTGCAATTTCCAGTTCTTTGCCACTGAACTATTCTTTGGCAAGTCACCTTAGATACAAATTGGAAGGATGGTGATGCTAAGGGCAAGTTCATCCTTAAGATCCAGTGAAGTCAGTTATCCTTAGCATCAGTTCAGTTGCCACCAAATTCATACTATTTTCCATAGAACTCCCTGCACCCTGTAGCATAATTTCCAATTGGTTCCTGTCAAACCAATTCATAACAGTGGGTTGGCTATACCCATATTGAATTGATAGAACATAAACTAAGCATAGGAATAGGGATAGGGACTGGACCTGAGAATTTATTGGTATAAAGATCTCCAGGGTAAAGAAATTGAATTTATCAATTCAGCAAGTATAGTCTTAAAGAGTTGCCTCAACCACAGAGAGATTTAAAATTATTTGCCCCAGGGTCAAATAGGCAAGTTTTATCAGAGGCGTGACTTGAACTTCTCTCTACCTGTCTCTGAAGCCACCTCTATATTCATTATGACACAGTGCCCCTCTTGCAAGCAGGCACTGCTTCATTTTTCTCTCTGTACCTCGCTCCCCAGACTGTAACATAGTGCCAGGCACATCATAGGTATGCAATAGATACTTGATTGATTGACTGAGTAAAAAAAAAGTTTGCAGAGAAAAAAGATTTGGCCATGGGCCAAAAAGTAGAATAAATAAATTTTGTCTGTTGCCCTCTTACCTTTGCTAGATGAACCCCTCTTTGCACATCCTATCTGGGAGGAGAACCTCTCCCTCACCCATAATTAACCCTTCCCTGCTGAAGCCAGCCTAAGGCTGTGCTCAGGGAAGGGTGGGATTGTAGATGATCTTGGTGGGGCAAAGGCAATGACATATCAATATGAAACCATGTGTCCAAAACACTAGACATTATCAAATGTCAGCAAAAATAATATTTTTCTTCTGTTATCTCCTGCTTCCATCCTCTATATTTGCCTTTAAAAAAATCTAAGTCACTGGGTTGTCTGCACATAGGTATCAGTCTCTTTATGAAGCTGCCTCTTGTTTATTTCTGACGACAGTTGTTTGTATGACATCAGGATTTTATCCTTGAATGAAACACGGCTTTCTACTCTTGGCACAGGCAAGGGGCTACTTGGATGGAAGAGTGTATGCATTGTTAGAAACAGTCACAGCCCTAGGTATTCTTGCTTTGGCCAATATCTTTTTTTTATGGGTGAGCTCAGTTCTGGAAGTGGCCATGTTTCCAGAACTGGCTGTTATGTAAAAACAAGCCATCAAAATAAAACTTAAAAAATTTTTTTGAATTTCATTCTTGAAAACTTTTTTTTGCCTCTTGACTCACTGCAGCAGAATATAAATCCATGGAATAATGACTATTCTTTCCCTAAAATTTAAACCTATGGTGCATGTCAGATTTTACATAGTATCTCTCCCCTTTTGTATGATATATTTTAAGATAGAATGGCCACTTCTTTTCATGATTCCCTCCATTTTCTATTAGCAGAAAATTCATCCTTACTGGTTGGAAGTAAGTCCAGAGGAACAGTCCTCCTTGCCCCTTTCTCCACCTTCTGAAGAATGAAATTATCATTAAGGCCAGTCATGAGTTTGTCAGCCGCTCTGTTCCTGGTAAAAAGGAAACTCCAGTGGACGTACAACTAGATGAAGTATTTCCTCATTATTGTATCATGTGTCTCTGTTTTTGTAATGTTCCCCCAATTCCCCATTTGGTTTCTTCCTCCATTGATTCTCAAGGATCTCTAAATAAAATCCCTCCCAAATCTATTAGTTGTGATTCTAAACTACATAGTCAAAGTAGAGAAAACCAAGGGAAGCTATAGCAAAATAACTGTCAGTCCAATCAATGAAAGATCTTCCTAAATTACAGCAAAGCAACTTTCAGCTCAACCAATGAATGATCTTCCTAAATTACATCAAAGCAACTTTCAGCTCAATAGAAAGATCTTCCTATTAGAACTCTCCTGAAATGGAATGAGCTGTCTCAAGAGGGAGTGCCCTACCCATTACTAGAGATGTCCAAATAGAGGCTGGATGACCATTTTTTGGACATGTGGTAGGTGGGATTTATGCATCTTGTTCCATAGACCTTTTCCAACTAAGATTCTGGGAGTTGAGGATTATGAGCAAATGAAAGGACTCATTGAGAAGACAGTTTGGACTTGTGAAAGATCCTATAAAGTCAACCCTTCTTGGCCATACTCCTCATTTTCTAGCTCTGCAGCAATACAATGAACTGTTTTAAAAATACATGTCTCATGTTCAAATAGGCAACATGCTCATTAAAGGCACATACCACATCTTCAATTCAAAGACTTGGCATCTGTCATGTTCCAGTCACTGTTCCCTCTTTTTCTTGTATGGCTGTAACACCTACTTCAGAGCTTGTGGTTATGTGGGGTGAGAAGAGAACAGTAAGTGCTTAGTAGATATTGGTTGAGCTGAATTACCACCCCCCAACACACCCTTCCTGTAGAAGTAAATATGGGAACACCAGAGACTGGGGTCTCCAGATACAGTACCAGAGACTCAGCATTCTTGGGACGTTTTCCAGGCAGCCCTGTGGAGGTGGACCCTGCTGAAGGCAGCATGGCCAACATCCCATACAGTTCCTGAATAGTGCCAGTCCACTGTCAACACTTCCAGACCCTGTTCAGGGTACCCATTCCCATTTGCCATCAAACAGTTTAACAGGCAACATGACCAACAGTGTCCATAAAAATCTACCAAACAGCAAAGGCTAGGTGGTGTGTGCCAAGAGGAAAAAAATACTTGAAATTCCTGTTAGAAAACAATGCAGAGTTTGAAAGGAGGAAACTAAACAATTTCAGTTTCCCAGAGGCGCTGCTATGGATGTAAAAGCTAACACCTTTCCTCAAATGTACCATCAACACTTTTTATCAGGGACAGGCATAGGAGACAGATATCCATGGATGATTAAGTCCATTTTCTTTTAGGTCATTCCCTACCTGAGTTGGAAAGTATGTGCTTCTAGCTCAAACTATTTGATAATAAAGAAGGCCACTGCATGCGAGATAATCACTGGGGTGCTTTGAGGGTACCTCATAATGTTCCTGAAGGTTGGCTTAAAAGCATGTCTCTGAGATTTGGGCATCATGAAGATTCTGGGGCTTATTGTAGGAAGACAGTTTTTGAGATGATGGAGAATGGGAATCTGGCTCTAATTGGAGACATGAGGAGTTGAGGGCAATGGTATCCTTCTTCCTTTAGTACAACCCCACCTCCAAAGCTCTGACTCTGCCCCTTCTAGGGTAAATCCTTGAAAAAGTACACAGCAAAACATGAACTTTGGATTGGGGCACATGTACCTGGGAACTAAACAAACAGGAAACTTTGGTAACCCTGATTCCTTCGTCCAGAAACACGATCTGCCTCCAAATAATTGATAGAACTATGAAGGAAGTGCAATCTACTTTGTTTCCCTGGCTTAATAGGATGGTCTAAACTCCCTGTCCCTCTTCCTGTCTTATCCCAACACACATATGTTCACACAAAACACACACACAGACTGAAAGCACTACTTTGTGTACCTGTGAGTTGTATCGTGGATTGTGATCTCACTGGCTCCTCCTGGATTTTCCTTGGGAACTTTGAAAGAAGCCAATTTCAGAACGTGCCCCACTGTCTATGTCAACCAACACACCAGTCTTCCAAACGAGACTGCCCCACAAGTAGGTACTACACACCACATTCCTGTTGTTTTCTGAGGAACATGAACACTTAAATTAAAAAAAAATAGGAGTGCCTATATTTGTTCATCAAAATAAGAGGGAGAGGCTTGGAACGAGGTAATTACACCTGAGTAGCAACAAATCACCTGGAAAACACAAATATGTTTTCAGGGACGTTCCGCTACTAACGATGCTAAAGTGTTTTCCTTTCAAACACAAGCAAGAGAATCCAGGGGATGAAACAAACTTTGCTTATTTTAGTTTCTACTCAATTACCTGTTAATGGAAAAAATCTGGCACCAGCAATAATGAGGCAGGAATGAGATCACTGTTCTCTAGGCCTGGCTTGTCAGAGAAGCCTGTAACAAGAAGTGTATTTATCTGCCTTTCTATAACCCTTTTCAAACACTCTGTCAGGGAGCCCACTCTGAATAGCCAGAGAGGAGAAACTTGGAACCTGCTCCAGGCCTCTGAGGCCCTCTGGGAAAAGGAAAATTATTGTTGGCAAGCCTGCCTGGCTCCAGAAATTGATCCAGTGCCCCCCACTTGTCCATGCAGCAGCAGACAGAGCTAAGAATTTTGTTATAATTAAATAACAGAGTGCTGATTGGTTGCTGGAGGTGGTCTTGAAACCGGTGTTTAAGGCAGAGGAGAACAACGGTTACTATTCATAGGAGAAGCCCAGAGTCTTAAAAATCCATCTGTTTCATTCCCAAATTTAGGCCAAAAAAATGCTCACTCGCTGTCTTTAAAAATACCACCTGCTTTGCGATATTGTATAATGTGCCATTATATAAGGTAGAGGGAGAGAGGACAGGACAGAAGAGGAGATTAAAGGTAAAATGGGTACCTAAGGAAAACAGCCAAGAGTGTTTGAAAGGAAAGAGAGGAATACTTTGTCTGCTTTCAGTCCTTTTGCCTCTCCAATATGAGGTGTCTGACACCACAGAACCCAAGAATATGCTACTTGGATGAATCTCTCAAGTGGACCTAGTGAGACAATTCCTTTTGACTGGGTTGTCTTTCCTTTTGCCACAGGGGGATAAGGATTTCTCCAAAGGCTTTACCATAGCCCCTGGCATTTATATATCTACGTTGTTCCATAGCTCCTTCCTAGTAATATGTCTTCTTTTGTGTCTGAATGGGCTGCTGCTGACCCAGACCTTCAGTATTCGCTCTACCAGTTCTCTGATCTAACTAGTCACAGATTCAGCTTCCCTCCATTGGGACCTTGTCTATAGGTGCTTCAGTTATAATCCACCTAGACCCACTTTGTGAGTTGTCTTCGCTCCCACTATTTTCAAATAACTAAGTACACCCCACCTCATTCCCCGATGTCTAGCAGAGCAGCCCCATTTGTAGAAAAGAGCAGTTCCAACAATGTCTTTCATGTTCCTAAATCTTAGAGAAACCTTGTTTGGGTGGGGGAGTGCTGTTAGAAAAGGTTTCCTAGGCCAACATTTGGGATTCTCATAGTTAAGTTCATTATAAGCACAAGTCGTGACCTACAAGTGCATTGTATTTGGCTCTCTATGTTCTGATATCTACATAAATATTTGGAACACATCTGGAAATTGGTGTAAGTTGCCAGTTCCATCTTTTAGAGTATAACATAGCAAAAAGAGCCTTGGATTAAGGATCAAAGTCACCATACTCTGATTCTACCACTGCCTCTAATTAGCTCTATTCTAAGACATTCCCATAGCCCTGAAAATCTAACATTCTAAAATGCCAAGTGTAAGTTTATCCTTGGCTAAGGAAGATGGTCATCTTTAAAGCCCTTCCAACATGAGGAAGTTGACCTTCAGTTGATTCTTTCCCAGTTATTATTTCATATAATTCCAAATTTCAAAGTCTATCTAGAACAAACCACATCTGAACAAGAATTCCTTCTCTAACATACCTAATATGGGATCACCCAACTTTTGCTTGAAAAACTCCAGTGAGAGAGAATTCACAACCTCCTGAGCCAGTCCATTCTACTTTTGGATAGCTCTAGTAGTCAAAAGAGATTTTTTTTACTCCAAGGAGTTAAATCTATTAATCTGCAACATCTGCCTATCCCCCTACTTCTACTTGTATAGCTGAGCATACATCTACTCTCTGTTCTAGGTAATAGACTTTCCAGTATTTGAATGGAGCTATGATATCTACCCCCATTCTTCTCTTCTTCAGGCTAAATATTGCCAATTTATTCCATCCATTTTCTTATGAGAGAATTGTGAGGCCCTTTCCTTCTCAGTTGCCCTGTAAAAGTTTATTCTCCAATCCATCAACAACCTTCCTAAAATGTGATCTTCAGAACTGAATGCAGTACACCAACATGTGGCTTGACTAGAGCACAGTACAGAGGTCCTATCAACCTCCTTAGGTCAGGACCTTCTAAATATTGCTTAAGCTCATATT
Source organism: Potorous gilbertii (assembly GCA_028658325.1). Taxonomy (NCBI): domain Eukaryota; kingdom Metazoa; phylum Chordata; class Mammalia; order Diprotodontia; family Potoroidae; genus Potorous; species Potorous gilbertii. The sequence goes on from JAQQSK010007194.1 coordinate 12,107, forward strand.
AGCTTTTGGGCTTCTACTTTCTTCTGTTGACTCATGCTGAGATTTCACTAAATTAAATGTCACAAACATTTTTCAGGATAACTGCTATCTAACTTTGCCATTTTGCGCTGGTGAAGACGACTTGTTAAAACTTTTGTGTAAAACTTTCTTCTTTTTAAAGGGATGAGGGAGGAGCACTCAAAGGTATGATTTCATTGCTTAAGGGAAGGAATGCCCAATGCAGAAACACCCTCTTACTAATACAGGTCTGGTACCTGCACTGAAACTTAGAGTCAAATAACTAGACAGTATAAGGTTGGATTATTGCTGTGGTGTAGGAAATGATGAGTTGGTGGACTCAGAAAAATACAGAAAGACTCAGACTTGTGAAAGAAGAGGTTATCTACCCTCAGAGAAATGGAGGACAAATTAATACAGCCATACATAGGTGCATATGAATGTATATGTCTACATATGACTATGATTATAGATATTTAAGTATATCTATATAAATGTGTGTATGTACATATGTATCTGTGTGTATAATGCAGGTATGAGTGCATGTACATATACATAATACACATAATACACATGCATATGTATATGTATATATCTGTATTTAATTGTAGCCTTGGGGGAGTAGAGGGAGGAAGGGGGGAAAAGAACAAATAAAAAGTATACAGCAAAGATCAAAAGAAAACTAACAAGGAAAGAAAGAAAAGAAGGACACCTCTAAACATAATGTGTAGTATTTATTATATGGTCTTTCTTGAAATGGAAATTTATTGTTGTATATTTTGAATCCTCTATTATGTTCTGCTGTGCACATGGCAATGTTTTTTCTTCTTTTCTTATTTTGTACTTAAGTTTATAATATGTTTTTTTTCTTATTGTGTACATAAGTTTAAAATAATTTTTTAAAATATATAATCTTAGACAATTATCTGGGACCCTGAGAGTTTAAGTGAGTTTCCAGGGTCATAAAGTCAGTAGATGTGAGAATTGAACCTAAATCTTTCTGATGATGCCAGCTGTCTTATCCATGGAAGTCCAGCTCTATCCATCACACCACCCTACCTCTTAAGACTTTAAAACATTTCATCTCATTAGATTTGGCTCAATGTTCCAACCTGCCAAAGTCTTTGGGGATCCTGACTCTTTCACCAGTGTGTTGGTTGTCCCTCCCAGCTTTATGCCATCTGCAAATGTGACAAACATGCCATCTATTCTTCATCTAAGGCATCAACAGAAACAATCCAGGGCCACTCCACCAGAAATATGCTTCCAAATTTACATGGAGTTGTTAATGACTACCCTTAAGTTCTTCCAGCCTATCCCTCTTCATCTTATCTACAAGAACATCATCATAGCCTTTGTCAAATACTTTGTAATTCTGTCCTTGAATGTCCCCAGGGTCTGTAACACCTCTTACCAGAGTAGAAGTACCAACAATGACAACATTTTACATTTTTACAGCATTTTAGAATTGACAAAACATTTACATCTACTATATCATTTGATCCTTACAACAAACTTATGAAGTAGATTGTGATTATCTCTATATTACAAATGAGAAAATGAAGACTGGAGAGGAAAAGGGATTTGCCCAAGGCAAGTTTCTCAAATATCAGAGAGAACAATGGAAGACAGGTCTTTCCGACTCCAAGTACGGCTAGCCATATATCTACTGGGACATATGGGTAACTGGTAGCTAAGGAGTGGTGAGGATGGAGAATAGAATACAAACATTTCTCCCAGTAGGATGCTCTGACATCAACTAGAGACACTCAGGAACAAGTTTCATAAGTGGCTAGGTAGTAACTCATCTGGTTAAAATTACAGGCCAAGATGGGCCTGCACTTTCTATGGAGACCACTGTGGACCCAAAGTATGTTGGACTCAGGAGCAATTTCTTCTTTTTTTTTAATTTTTAATTTTATTTATTTATAAATGTTCTACAATCACTTCCTTAAAATTAAGATTTTATCCCCCCCACACCTTCCCCCC
>JAQQSK010007195.1:0-14091 GCA_028658325.1 Potorous gilbertii
GGGGCTCGGTGGACCCCTGGGGTCGGGTTTTCAGGGCTCTCTGCAATGGAAATCTCCTTCACTGTGTTTCTGCGTGGCTTCCACTGTTCCAGAATTTGTCAGAAGTTATTTTACAGGAAATTCATGGGCTGTGGGTTCGGAGCTAGCAAATGTGAGTCTTTCTACTCTGCCATCTTGGCTCTGCCCCCCCATGCATGGATATTTTTCAGGAAAAGAGACCTCATGATAATTTTACTTAGTATAATATTGTGAAAAAAGTGCTGTATTTGGAAGTTGGAAGGTTTGAATTTAGATTTTAGCTGTCCCATTTATTACATTTGTGGCCTGGAAGCAAGTCATTTAACCACTTTGGGACTGTTTGCTCAATTATAAAATTAGGCAGTTGGACATTGAATGTTCTCCTTTATCCCCTCCAATTAAAGTTTGTTGATTCTACTCTAGGACATAGTTTCCCAGAAAAGTAAGGGTCAGTAACAACTTAAGAAAATCACCATCATTGCATTAAAGAAATAAAAATAAAGAAATTATGTATCTGTTAATTCACATTTTTAATGTATATGTACATTTATGTATGTGTGTCTATATATATATGTGTGTATATATATATGTGTGTGTATACACACACATATATGTAGGGTCTTAATTCTTGTTTGAAAGGGGTTTCAAAAGTTATCTTTCAAAATGATTCATTTTTTAGATGAGGAAACTGAGTCCAAAGGATGTTAAGCAACTTGACCAATTGGTCAACTGCCTGAAAGAGCTAATGGCATAATGTAAAGAGTGCTGGACTTGGATTCTAAAAGATGTCCCTTTGGATCCTTCTTCCAACACTTACTGGCTGTGTTACCCTGAACAAATTATTTAAACTCTTGCAAACCAGGCTACTCATCCACTGTAAGTGAGAATAATGACAACCTATACATGTGTATGTGTTTACTTGTAAACACTGAAGTGCCATACCACTGTTAGGTAATATTTGTGAGGTCAAACAGACAATAAATGTCAAAGGTGTAATTTGAACTCAGGTGCTCTGAATCTGGGACCAGTGGACTTTCTATTTGTCCAACAAAATAAGGACTGAGATCTACAGAAGGAAAAAAAAATGCTTTCTTTTTCTATTTTATTTTTTCAAAAATATTTTTTCTTAAACACTGAAGCATTAAGATAATATTTGGAAGGTATTAATCATAGATCTTTAATCATTCTTATGTACATGCCTATTTTTAATAAGTCCATCCATTTAAGGAAAGGAATGGGAACATTTATTACATTTCTACTATGTTTTAGGCACATAATTACCTTACAAATATCCTCACGAGCATGACAACAACCCTGTGAAGTCAATGTTATTATAATCTCTGTTTTACAACTGAGGAAACTGAGGTAGACAGAGGCTAAGTGTCTTGTCATATTAACATAGTTGCTAAGTGTCATACTTGTTCTCAGGTCATCCTGGCCCAAAACTCAACACTCTACATACTTTGCTATCTACATTCCTAAAATCATTAAATATTCTAACCTTTAGCACTTAAAAGACAAAAAACAAAGCCATAAAGACAATGCTTTTAACTATTTTTTTTAGAACCAGATTATTCCATTTGGTCTATGATTTATTATTTTGATTTAGCCAATGCATCGGAAGTAAAAACAGAAATTTACAAGGATAGTCTAACTCTCTGATAAAGTTACATATCTCCAAGTGATGGATATTTTGGCTAAATTTACATTTTCTCAGCATCTAAACTTATGCATGATATGATATATATGATATAGCCTTCAAAAGAATGTCTAACTGATAGAGAAATAATGTACTACTTAATGTAATGGTAAATTAAATGGGAAGATCTTTCCAATTCATTAACAGGCTCATGAGACCTGCCTGGTACACATGAAAGTCTGAGTCACATGGAGCCTGAAGAGGTAGAACAGGAAGAGGTGGAGCTAGAGCAGAGTGGAGAGGAAGTTAGTAATGAGAGCAGTCAGAGCTAGGAAGCATGTAGGCTCTTAGGTACCATGGGTGAAAGAGCTTGTTTGTGATTTTGTTTAACAGAGCTGGTTTGTGGGAAGCCTAGCAGGGGGAAGGCTTAGGGCTGGTGTTGTTCTCTGCATTGTTACTGTGTACAGATTTTTATTACTATGATGGATTTGGCTTTCTGGTGTCTGAATAAATGTTTTGGTTCTGTCTTCCATGTGGAAAATCTGTTGTATTTTGTGATTCAGAGTTTCAGCCAGGATATTCATGGCCACCGTAGGCACTGTGACTATCTTGTAGGTGGTACACTTAATCACCCAAATAAATCATAACTTTGGAGCAGTCACAGTTTTTTGGTGGTGTGTATTGTATCATAGCTCTTGGTTAAGCTTTATACCCAGGGTTCGACTCCAGGCCAATAGGATTAAATGGTATTATCTTCCAATACTGGCTTTTTGAATTGCACAAAATTAATAATACTGAATTAAATCCAATTCTTAGTGAGCAAGGATTCACCTAAGACCCCAAACATGACAATAATTTGAATTATTACTGGATATAACACAGAAAAAAAATCAAAAGTTCAGTCAATAACCTATGTCAATACAATTATTATCTAATGTATATTTGAAAGACGTTGATATTCTCAAATCAGCATTTTTCCTTGAAGGGACAAAAAAATTAGCCAGTTCCTTACAGGTTTACAGATTAGATTACCTTTCTAATTCATTTTTCTTTCTTACTTCAAAGTAATCTATTCTCTGCCATCAATTTAAATTAGTATGCATATGCATGCAGTTATGCTAACAGAGGAAGTTTGTAACAAAACCTAGTAAACAAAAATGTCTCAGCTGTCTAAGAGAAGCATTGGCAAAGTTTTGGAAATGCCAAGTAAAATTTATTAATTTAATCACCTACTTGTAAGTAAACCAGGGTAATATTTGTTTACGAAGGTCTCTGTAGTGAAACTCTTGCTAGACGTGTGTTCCATGATATCTCAAGGGAATGTTTCTCTATGCCCCAAATCTCCAGTTGAATGTTTATTTTTAAAATGAAGTGGAAAGATGAAGGTTGAGAAATCCAGATCCCCCACAAACTCTGAATGAGGTTAGAAACACAACACTCCAAGAAGAAGTAAGAAGAATCACCTGTACATCCCCATCACAGGAATCTACAGAAGAATCCCAGGAATCCTGCAGTGACACAGAGAGAGTCAAAAAAAAAAAAATGGTAGACGGAAAGCAGAACACAGCCAGTCTAGGGAAGTTCTACGCTAGCAGCTTGAACCTAGCAGCAACCAAGCCCAATTCAAACATTTATAAACGCATAAGGAGCTACAGGAGTCAGAAAAATAAAACAGCTTCCATGCTTCTTAAGAGAAACCAGTGCTACATTGGTGACTGGAGCCTCATCCTATATAGACCATAAGTAAAATCCAGTTTGAGCAATCCCCAAAGAAGAAGAACTCCAGACAGAGATTATACTAAGAGAAAAATCTACAAGCCCTCTGGCAATATGGAGCTTGCAGGTACAGCTACTAGAGTAGCCCCAGAGTCACTGTAAGCAAGGCAGCTACTTCAGGCCACTCTTCTCAGGATAAGGCAGGCCCTGCCCACAGCATTCAGTTAGACAGAGATTTGCCTAAATGTGTATCTCTCAACAAAGTTACTGATGTAGATGAAATGCCCAAACCAAGAGAAATTCTGTATACCTTGGAACCTTGATTTAAGATATGCCTGGGGGTCAACTACAGGAAGATAGTGACCTTACAAGTTCATTAAATCCTTAGAGGAAAAGAAAAATTTCCTGTATGCAGGAACTGTGAGAGTACCTCAAAAGAATAAAAGAAGAGATATTGAATGCAAAAGTTAGAAAGAAATGGTAGAAAGGAAAATGGATGCACATAAGTGATAAGCACTTTATAATTGTTATCTCATTTGACTTCAGGACAACCGTAGGAGGTAGGCGATATTATGCCCATTTTATAGATGAGTAAACTGGGACAGAGGGCTTGGAAACAAAATGGTGGAATAGAGGAAGAAATTCAGTTAAACTTTCCTCTCCTACAAACACCCCTTTTGAAATCCTCTCCAAAGAACTTTGAAATAATGGCCAAATAAAATTCTGAAGCAGTAAAAAACCAGGAAAAGACATTTTTCCAGTCCAAGGCAATTTAGGAAGTTGACAGAAGAGTCTGTGATGCTGGGTTGGGGCCTGGTCTGTAATGTATGTGGCAGCAACATCAACAGTGGACCTTGGAGGCAACTGCAACAACAGTAGAGGCAGAAGTTTCAGGAGTTCTCAACCCAGAGACAGTCAGGGGGTTAGGCAGCTTGTCAAAGAGATTCCAGGGGACCTTGAGCTGACACTGGGTCGATGACCATATTGATTTGCCCACAGGAACTTGTGAGTCTCTATTTCAGGGTAGAAGGGGATCACTAGCCCTTGAGGCTGCAGGGGAATAGGGGCCCTTCTTGCTTAAAGGCCAGAGCACAGATTGGAAGAGCAGTGACCACACCTCTCCTCCAAGCACACCACCCCGCAAACACTAAAAATTTACAAAACACCCCGCCAAAACTAGCTCTGAAAATAGCAAACTGGCAAAACTGACAAAAGATGAAAATGACAAATGTTATAGAGGCTGCATAGAAATGCTAGTGCAGTATTGGAGCAATGGTGATCTAGTCATCCTAGGAAGCAATTTCTCCAAATAAAGCAATGTCCCCAAGGTTAATAAACTGCATACCTTCTTGGATTCAGCTTTATTACTACTCTTGCTATACCCCAAATAAAAGAAATAAAGAAATAAAAGAAAGAGGAAGGGACCCATAAGTAAAAAATATTCATAATAGATCTTTCAGTAGAAGCCAACAGTTGGACACAAGAGATGGCTTCCTTATCAGGAATGAAAAAATTAATTGTGGTATATAATTGTAACGGAATATTATTGTGCCATAAGAATGATGAGATGGATAGTTTCAGAGGAAACTTTACCCAGGTGACCCCTATTCCCCTGTAGTCTCAAGGGCTAATGAGCCTCTTCTACCCTGAAATTCTATGAACTGCTACAGAGGGTTATGAACAAATCTAGGAGAATAATTTATACAATGATAAGATGAAGAAAACAATTTTGAAAGATTTTAGAAGTGATAAATATAATGATAAATCATGAATGTAAAGGAAAGAAAATGAAACCCACCACTCAGATTCTGCCAGAGAGATGATGAACTCAAAAAGTTAAAGGTAATCATTTCTAGATATTGCTGATAAGAGACTTTGTTTCACTATGTATATGAATCTAGTGAGGAGTTTCTTTTTCATTTTCCTCAATGTGAGGTGGGTGGGATTGGGGGGAGAGAATAGAAGGAATAGATTAACAATAGAAAAAAATTGTGCATGTATCATTGTACTTATATCTTATGTATGAGCTTCCATGGGGAAGGGGAAGAATTTCATGGTTGTAATATAGTGATAACTCCACACAGAAGAAAGAATGAAAGAAAGAAAGAAAGAAAGAAAGAAAGAAAGAAAGAAAGAAAGAAAGGAAGGAAGAAAGGAAGGAAAAAGGAAGAAAGGAAAGAAAGGAAGAAAGGAAGGAAGGAAGAAAGAAAGAAAGGAAGGAAGGAAGAAAAAAGGATGAAAGAAAGAAAAAAGGACAAAAGGAAGGAAGGAAGAAAGAAGGAAAAAAGTAGCAGTGAGGAGCATTAGCAAAAGATTTAAAAACACACAGAAGAAAAAATAAGAAAATTCAAAATGAATAATAGACATGCAGGAGAATTTTATTACAATCCACATAAATTCCTCTTTATTGTTCTTATTTGCACACTGAAATATCCATTTTTGCTGGTAAAGTTCCTAATAAAACTGTAAATATTTAAAAGAAAAGAAATAGGGAAAAATTTGCAGTGGAATTGCTCCCTACAATGGTAGATACAGGCTAGCTTAAAATGTAGCAAAAATAAAAAGAATATACAACCTCATATTTCATCCTGAATTAAAAAGTATGATTTTTTTCCCTTGGCAAACCCCCTTCTCCTTCAGGTTTTCTCCATTTCTCCTCTGCTAGCAGATAGGGATTAATTTTGCTTCCCATTCCTTTCTCTTTCCTCATTTCTAGTCACAAATTAGAATACAATACCTAAGAACAGTAAAAAGTTCCAGGCAATCAAAGGATAGAGAAGCACTACCAATCAATGGGGATCAGTGCAAACTTCAGAGTGATATTGCATTTCAAATGGAACTTGAAGGATGAGCAGAATACTTACAGGCATACTGGGACAGAAGGAAGACTTTAGGCATTGGATATATCCTGAGTAAAGGTAGAAATTTAGCACAGAGGGGATCACTTTGTAGAGTAATAGGCAGAAATATTTTATTTTTATCTGTTTGTGTTTTAAAGTGTTTAGATCTACCAAACTTTCCCATTTCCTATATTCCAAAAAATGTCCAAAAATATTTAAGTTACCTAAGGTATGGGTTTAACCTTTAGGCTAAGACAGCTTATCTCTGGTTTCAGTTTGGGATACAGCTCAGTCAAAACTTTTTAAAGAATAAGATTTATCAAAGAAACTCAGGGAGATTTCTAAGTGTATGTTGTACTAATAGACAAGGATGTCACTAACATTACAAGTTATCCTTCATATTCTCCTTTACTGAGTCTTCAAATTTCAGTCTGCTGCCACTACAAAACAATTTTCAACACTTCATTTAGAGTTAACAGGAAGATCTATTGGCTCTCAGACTTCCCTCTGCTTTGTAGCATTTTAACCTACTAGTCTAGAAATTCCACTCTACAAAATAATGATAAAACCAAGATATTAAAAAAGAGCCATTTAACTATAAGGATATGATTATGATATTTACATTAAAAGTGGGAAGAATGTGTCTATATCTCAGATGATTCTAATTGGATTTTTGAATTCTATATCTTTCCCTTCCCAAATTAATCACAGTTTCTAAAATAGTATACTAAAATACATGTCTCTCATGTCCCTCTAATACTCCTAAGACAGAGCTTCCTCATTTGTGTATGTGTGTCAATGTTTGTGTGTGATGGACTCCTTTGACCATAAGCTTTGAAGCTTATGGGCCCCACATCAGAATGATTTCTTTAATCCATAAAATATAATATACAGGATTACAAGAGGAACAAATTATACTGAAATACAGTTATCAAAATAATTTTAAAACAATTTCATGTACCCCAGATTTAAAATGCCAAAGATACCAACTCTTAAGCTTGACATTTCAAGGTTATACATTTTAGTGTCAGCCTATATTCAGCCTATATTTCAAGGTTTATTGAACATTGCCTCCCTTCATGTATTTTGGATTCAATTCTAACTGGCCTTTTTGGCTGTTTCTCTAACTCAGCATTCCATTTGCAATCTCTATATCTTGCCTAGGTTCTCTCTCCTGCTATCAATGTATATTCTTTCTTTATGAAGATGCCTTAAAACTCCAAATTTTTGAGACTTCCTGGAGCCAAGAGGGTGGAATAAGTCAGGAATTCCTGAATTCTCCCAAATCTGCTCCAAACAACTGTAAAATAATGCCTCAAAACAAATTCTGAAGTGGCAGAAACAACAAAAAAGATGGGGTGAAACAATTTTCTAGTCTAAGACAACTTAGAACATCAGCAGGGAAGATTTCACTTGGGTAAAAGGAGAGCAAAGTCCAATGCAGGTGGTATCTGGGCATGGTGGCAGCATAATGTGCCCCAGCAAGCTAGTGGGAAAACACGAGCCCCAGCAAAGGGCGGTGACTGAGGACCTCTGTCTAGCAGCAGGCTAATAGTCAGGTTCTCTACAGCGCTGGTATAGTAGCAGGAAAGAAGACAGGTTCTTCATTTCCATGGTGCAGCAGCTTGTAAATGGTCAAGGCTTAGAACAAGAATCTGGAGACAGTGTCCCTGCCATCCCAGGAGCAGAGCTCAATATTAAGATATTAAAAAAAAATAGGTAGGAAATATAAACCAAAAAAATTCTAACCATAGAAAGATACTATGGTAACAAGGAAGATCAAAACAGGAACTTAGAAGAAAAATAAGTGATATAAAGCCTCAGAAGAAATTGTGAATTAATACTAAACACAAAAATGAACTGGATGAGGTCAAAAAAGATTTTAAAACTCAAAAAAGGCGGTCAGAGCCAAGATGGCAAAGTAGAAAGATGGACATGTAGAAGCTCCCTCACATAGCCCTTAAAATATCTGTACACAATGTCTCTAAACAAATTCTAGAGCAGCAGAAGCCACAAGATGTCAGAATGAAAGAGATTTCCAGCCCAGGGCAGCCTGAGAGGTCGGAAAGAAAGGTTCAGAGTACCAGGTGAGGAGCAGAGCGCAGTGTGGGCCACATGGCATGGCAGGGGCAGGACCCTAAAGAGACTTCAAGGAACCATCAGTAGCAGTTCCTAGATTGCTCAACCCACAAATGCCAAAGGCAGCTTTCAGTGAGAAAGATCCTTCTCTCAGGCCCTTCCAGCAGCAGTCCCTGCAGCAGCAGCATCCATTTTTGGAGACCTCCTTCCAAATCCCCCGGAGGAATTGAGCTAATGATCTGAATCTGAGCCCTGAGTGGTCGCCCTGGGGTGAAGAGGAGGGCTGGCCTGGTAGAATTAGTGGCTGTTGTGGAGAGGGAATTCTACTTACAGGTTCTGGGCAGAAAAGATTTTGGTTGCTCCCAGACCATTGTGCAGGCCAAGAGAGGAGCAAACTCCTCTCTCTTGATTGTGCCACCTTGGAGGAACTGAGAACTAGGTCCCCAGAGTATACCTTCCTCTTGACGAAGGAATCAAAAGTCAAGTAACTGGCTGGGAAAATGTTCAAGAAAGGGAAAAAATAAGACTATAGAAGGTTACTTTCTTGGTGTATAAGTATTTTCTTCCATCCTTTTGGGTGAGTAAGAACAATGCATACCATCAGAGGAAAGCAAGGTTTCTGCATCCAAAACCACCAAAATAAATATTCAATAGTCTCAGGTTATGGAAGAGCTCAAAAAAAATTTTGAAAATCAAGTAAGAGAGGTGGAGGAAAAATTGGGAAGAGAAATGAGAGCAATGCAAGAAAATCATGAAAAGCAAGTCGAAAACTTGCTAAAGGAGACCAAAAATGCTGAAGAAAATAAACACCTTTAAAAATAGGCTAACTCAATCAGCAAAAGAAGTTCAAAAGTCCAATAAGGAGAAGAATATTTAAAAAAAATAGAATTAACCAAATAGTAAAAGAGGTTAAAAGCTCACTGAAGAAAACAATTCTTTAAAAATTAGAATGGAGCAGATGGAAGCTAATAACTTTATGAAAAACCAAGAAATTAGAAAACAAAATGAAAAGAATAAATACATAGAAGATAATGTGAAACAACTCATTGGAAAACCAACTGACCTGTAAAATAGATCCAGGAGACACAATCTAAAAATTATGGGACTACCTGAAAGCCATGATAAAAATAAAGAGTCTAGATATCATCTTTCAAGAAATTACCGAGGCAAACTGTCCTTATATTCTAGAACCAGAGGGTAAAATAGAAATTGAAAGAATCCACCAATCACCTCCTGAAAGAGATCCCAAAATGAAAACTCCCAGAAACTTATCACGGCTAAATTCCAGATTTCCAAGTCAAGAGGAAAATTTTGTAAGCCCTTAGAAAGGAAAAATTCAAGTATGGTGGAACCATAGTCAAGATAACACAAGATTTAGCATCTTCTAACTTAAAAGATCAGAGAACTTAAGATATGATATTCTTCAGTGCAAAGGAGCCAGGATTGCCAACAATAATCACCAACCCAGCAAAACTGAGTAAAATCCTTCAGGGGAAATTATAAATATTTGATGAGATGTAGGACTTTCAAGCACTCTTGATGAAAAGACTAGAATTGAATAGAAAATTTGACTTTCACATGATAGACTCAAGAGAAGTACAGAAAAGTAATCAAGAAAGGGAAATCATAAGGCAATGAATAAGGTTAAACTATTTACATTCCTACATAGGAAGATGATATTTGTAACTGACACACACACACACACACACAAACATTCCCATTATGAGGGGTGTTAGGACATAGGCATAGGCGACAAGTGTGAGTTGAATATGAAGGGACCATATCTAAAATAAAATAAAATTAAGGGGTAAGAAAGAAGAATTCACTGGGGGAAAGGTAAAGGGAGAAGTAGAATTGGGTAAATTATATCACATAAAAGTGACAAGACAAACCTTTTAGAGTGGAGAGTAAAATAGTAGAAGGGAGTGGAGAGAGTGAACCTTATTCTCATCAGAACTGGCTCAAAGAGGGAATAACATAGACACTTAACTATGTACAGAAATCTATCTTACCCTACAGGAAAGTAAGAGTGGAAGGGAATTACAGAAGAGGAGCTGATAGAAAGGAGGGCAGATTGAGTGAGGCAGTAGATAGAAGACAGGCAGGGTGAAAGGAAAAAGAGAACAGAATAGATGCAGTGGAGGGATAGGATGAATGGAGGAAATACATTTAGCAATCATAAACGAAAAAGTTTTGAAGCAAGTTTCTCCCATAAAGACCGTATTTCACAAACAGAAAGCCGAGTCAAATTTGTAAAAATAACAGCTATTCCCCAATTGATAAATGATCAAGAGATATAAATAGTTTTCAGGTGGAGCAAGCAAAGTTACCTATGGTCATTTGGGAAGGTGCTCTAACTCACTATTTATTGGAGAAACACAAATTGAAACAATTCTGAGGCACTACTAATCTTAGGTTGGCTAGTAGAACAGAAAAGGAAAATGACAATTGGAGATGATGTGGGGAAAATGACGTGGTAGTGCATTGTTGTTGGAGTTATGAACTGATTCAATCATTCTTTAGACAAATTTGGAATTATGTTCAAAGGGCTATAGGTACATAGCCTTTTACCTAGCAGTGTCACTACTAAGTCTGTATTCAAAAATAGATATTTTTGAAAAGGGAGGAAAGGACCTACATGTAGGTAAATATTTATAGTAGCCCTTTTCTAGTGGCAGAGAGTTGGAAATTGGGAGTTTGCCTTACATGAGCTGATTCAAAGGGAAATGAACTGTGTACAAAGTAACAGCAATATTGTCAGACTGTCAATAGTGAATGACATAGTTATTCTCAGCAATACAAAAATCCAAGAAAACTCTGAAGGACTTATGATGACAAAAGCTATCCACCCCCAGAGAATGAACTGTTTTTGTCTGAGTATAGATTGAAGCATACATTTTTTACTTTCTTCATTTTTCTTGTGGATTTTTTATCTATGTTTTCCTTCACAACATGACTAATACAGAAATATATTTTACATGACTAAAAATTTATAACCTGTATTGAATTGCTTGTCACCTCAATAAGGGATTTGAGGAGGAAGGGAGAGAATTTGGAAGTTAAAGTTTTAAAAAATAAATGTTAAAAGGTTTACATGTAATTGGGGAAAATAAAATACTAATTTTTTTAAAGGAATTGAATATGAAATTCTCAGAACAAGACACAGAGATTTGAAGGAATTTTTTTTGATTTTTTAAAAAAGTAGAACTTTCTTCTTTTTCAGTATCCTTAACAGTGTCTATGAACACTGTTGATAGAATTAATTTCTAAAAGGGGAAAACATACAATTTATTATAAAATGTCTGAGCTTTACATTAAACAACTTTTCCCCTTATTACTGCTGCTGGAATTCAGAACTTTGCAGTTGTTATCATTTTGTTTTGTCTTATGCTCCTGTATATTAAAGTTATCTTTAGAACACAAGCATACTTGTTTACATTTCAGCTAGTTTTATGAAGAGAACTTTCAATTAACATTTAAGCAAGCACTAATTAATCATATACCTTTCTAACCTTCTTCCTATATTTATGAGGAAAGAAATAAGGTAGTTGTTAGCTGTACTTATGGTCCTTATGCATCAAGGCAGTAAGAGACAGATAATGAAAACAATTCTTTAGCACAAGAAGCACATCTCCATCAATTGACTTGGTTAATTGTTTTTATGTATAAGCTAGAGATAGATTGCTTTTTTTAATTTTAAAGTAAACTTACAATAATATTTTATATAAATTGATACATCTGTTTCTTAAGCCACTGTACATGAACTTTTTCGTTGTGTTCTTACCATAAGCCTTTGAGTTTAGTTTGCTGGTTTTGTAATTTTTTGTATTTTCTTTTATGCATATTACTTTTTTTCTGATAAAAAGTCTCAAGTTTCACTAAATTGCCCAGAGGTTAATAATGAAAATCCAAGATAAAACTTTGAATTCAATGATTCCATATACAAAGATTTTACCTCTGAGGCATACAAGTGAACTTCAAGTACACATCATGGTGCTACATGAACTGGTATTGCTGAAACACAATGATTCTATTGCCCCTAGTCAGATAGTAAATCGTATCAATCTGTCTGGATTTTATTCTCAAACTTCAATTATTTTCACTGAAGAATACAATAGATGGATTGAGTAGTTTTTGCTGTTTGTCATTCATTCTTGAAGAGGACCAAGATGGACTAGGTAGACACAAGGGCAGTATACACAATAATGGGCAATTCCCAAATCAGCAATAGTTTTTGAATTTGGAAATATTTTTAGCAAGTAAATATTGTTAATATTCTTGATATTTATTTTGTACAAAATCGCAATAGCAGGTTATATTTATTTAGTATTTTAAGGTTTACAAAATAGTTCCAACACACATAGACACACACATATCCCATGACTACCCCCACCACAACATGCAGTAAGGTGAATGAGATATAGAAAATAAGAATCAAAGAGTTTAAATGACTTGCCTGGCAACAATTATCTAACAAATGATAGATCGAAGCATCCAGTGAAGGACCTCTGACTCTAAAGCCATTCTCTTTTCAGGAATATTAGACTATCTCTTGTGAGGCTTCCTTTTGCAGGTATGCGAAGAAGAGATAGAAATATGTCTATTCCCCCAATCTATTCCATATTGCTTTTTTCTCCTTACAGACGGAAAATGCAAAGCAGATTTGTCTTCTTAAGGATCATAGGGGCAGAAAAATTGGTTTAAAAGGGTTTTTTACCACCTGTTGAATCAGTTGTAGGAGTGGAGCTGTCAAGAAACTATAATTAAATAAATCTAATGCAATTTGTTACAAGTGTCCATGATGTCAAAAATCAAATATATAAGTGGAATATTAATTGAAATAATCATAGAATTATAGATAGAGAATTTGAGGAATATTTCATCCAACTATGATATTGGAATTTCAAGCACCATGGCAAATAGAAAGGGAGATATCCTGGAGCAGTTGACCTTTCCAGTATTCTTGCTAAGAAGATATTTAAGTCAAATTCATGTCCTTGAAGAATTCACACTTTGTCTTAAAAAATACCAAGAAAGAGTGTAGAAATCCCTGAACCTTAAGAGTTAGAAGGATCTATGTAGGTAACCTCATCAAATCTCTGGTATAATGTTGTGACCTAGCATCCCTGAGAAGGCCTTCAGGGACAGGCATTTCAATACCTTCTCAGGTTCTGTAAATTTCAAAAATGTTAATGAAGGCAAAACAACATTTTCATTTAAGGGGAATTCCAATGGAATGGGAGATTTGACTGGGTAATCTCTAAAGAAGATTCCAATCCTTATCTCTCCAAGAGTTGTTCAAATCAGGAGTGAATAATTATAATTAAATTACTGTCATTGTAGTCTTATCTATAAAAGTTCTAAGCTTGGTATGAAGAAATTCCCAAATTATAGTCCTGACTTTGCCATTAGCTGTCTGTATAAATACAAGTGCTCTTCCCCTTCAACTTCAGTGTTTCTCATTTATAAAAATGTAGCCATAGAAATGCTATTTCCCTAAAAGTATGAAAATACTACATTAAAGGAGTGTTGCCTAAATATGCTAAATATCATTGATTTTGTCAGCATTGGGCAATCCTAGTGTAAGAGCTCTCTCTTTTTAATCAACATAATGAACCAGAGTTAGTAGGTAATTCTTAGCTGCTTGAGGCCCAATTGGTTAAATGACTTGCTCAAAGACACAGAATTAATGTCAGGGGCAGAATTTGAACACAATTCTTTCAGTCTAAAGTTAGCCTTCTCCTCCTAATGCAGGATATCCCTTAATGCATTTTTTTTAAAGTAAAACATTCTATTCCA
>JAQQSK010007196.1:0-14091 GCA_028658325.1 Potorous gilbertii
GCCTCAGTTCCCTCAGGGGGTTTATACAGAGATCCTTTGTAGTGGAGCTGGGGTGGAGCTCCAGCCCACTCTGGGA
Source organism: Potorous gilbertii (assembly GCA_028658325.1). Lineage (NCBI taxonomy): Eukaryota > Metazoa > Chordata > Mammalia > Diprotodontia > Potoroidae > Potorous > Potorous gilbertii. Next base: position 77 of record JAQQSK010007196.1, read on the forward strand.
GTCTCTGGCTGAGCTGCCTCAGCCTCTGCCGCAGCGGCCGCTTCCCAGGGGGTCTGAGTCCTGGAGATCCCCCGCTCCCCTCTCAGCCCGTCCCTCTCACTGACCTGTGCGTCTTTGGGTGGTGGGACCTTCGTGGCCGCCCGGAGATTCAGGTCCCTGATGCCTGCAGGGCTCTGCTGGCTCCTCTCAGTGCCGCGTGGCCGTGGCGGAGGAGGGGAGCGCTCGGCCAGACAGGACTCCCCTCCCGTGTCCGGGTTACCTTTGCGGTCGGTTCTTCAGGGCTCTCTGCAACGCAAATCTCCTTCGCTGTGTTGCTGCGCGGCCTCCACTGCTCCAGAATTTGTCAGGAGTTCTTTTTACAGGAAATCTGTGGGCTGTGGGTTCGGACCTAGCATAGGTGAGTCTTTCTACTCCCTACAATGAACTTTTGAACCTCCTTTTCCATTTGGTCAATTATACTTTTTAAAGAATTCTTCTCCTCATTGGCTTTTTGGACCTCTTACACTGTTTGGATTAGTTTATTTTCAAAGTTGTAATTTTCTTCAGCATTTCTGGGAGGGGTCTTCCTTAGAAAGCAATTGACCCACTTTTCATTATTTTTTTGCATTGCTCTCATTTCTCTTCCCAACTTTTCCTCCACTTCTTTATTTGATTTTCAAAATTCTTTTTGAGCTCTTGCACAACCTGGGACTACTGCATATTTATGCTGGAGGTTTTGGATGAAGAAGCCTTCACTTTCATGTCTTCCCCTGGTGGGAAACATTGTTCTTCCTCATCTGAAAGGATGTGAGAGAATACCTGTTCATCAAGGAAGTAACCTTCTATAGTCTTAGTTTTCTTTCCCTTTTATGGGCATTTTCCCAACCAGGTACTTGACTTTTGAGTCCTTTGTCGAGTAAGGAATATTCTGGGAACCTGTGAGATCTCAGTTTCTCCAAATTGGCAAAATCAAGGGAGAGGAGTTCACTCTGTGGCTCAGCTCAAACTAAGGTTCAGATGTGCTGCTCAATCCCTCCAGGGGGCTTTATCTGACAATGGATGTTGACTGCTGCCTGGCCCACCACTGTAGCTGCCGCCACCACTCTTGATACTGCTGCAGCTACCTCCACTGCTGCCTGAGGACTGGGTTAGGGGAGGACCCTGCTCCCTTGTTGCTTTGGTGAAAAAAATCCTTTCAGTGACCTTTGAAGCTGCCTTTGAAGCCTGTGAGTAGAGGGATCTGAGAACTGTGACTGTTGCTGCCAGGGATTCCACCCCTAAGGTCTGCTGCATTCCTCTTCCTGGTGCTGCATAGCCAAGGCTGGGCTGGGCTCCACATCTAGTGTGACAGAATTTTCTCGTGAGCCTTCCAGTTCACCCTGGGCTGGAAATCTCCTCTACTGCATTGTTCTGTGGCTTCTGCTGCTCTAGAATCTGTTGAGGTCTTTCCTTACAGGTATTTTGTGGGTTATGGGGAAAGAGCTAGAGTATGTGCATCTTTCTATTCCACCATGTTGACTCCATACCTTTCCCCTAGCAATTTTTTATAAGGTTTTTTTATGGTATGCCACACCTTTGTAATAAAACAATTGATTGAAAGACGATAGTCCATAAAGCTTGTGCATCAGTATATATGTTTTAAACAGGTACTGGAGATTGACTATGTACTGATTTCAGAAATATAGGTGAAGAAGAGTGTTAGGTAGGTTACATTTAGGGGATTTCAGTTTTTAGTGACTTCTAACACCACCATTAAATAAAAATTCAATTTTCAAATACTAATATTTCTTGTAGAAATATGAATTTTAAAATACCATGATTGATGAATAAAAAATGTTAGCAAAAGTGAAATAGAGAAACTAATGTTGAGTATGAGTAATGAGAAACATATTACCTGGAAGAACTGTGTATAACATGGTATAAAAGATATCATTAAAATGATGTATTACTCACACTGAAAGTACATCAGTCACATGGAAAGAACAAGGGATAAATTAATTTTTGTTCTATGTTGATGCTCCTATAGCTCAGATTATTAGAACAAACCTATGAATAGGTTGAGTTGATCCCCAATGGAAGATTAATAGGAAGATATGGACATGAAAGTGTGAATGTATTCTGAATTAAAGTGAGAATGACATCATTAATCCAGTGAAATTACTATAGCAAGTACTCTGGTTGTATAGTGGTTTGAATACTTGACTTAGAGTCAAAGGGATCCTACAATCTTTCTTGCTCATGCCAGGCATGACTCTGGGAAAATAAAAAAGTCTTTCTGACCTTCGTTTTCTTCATCTTTAAAATGGGAATCACAATAGCTATAATACCTACTTCACAGTGCTGTTGTGAGGCTCACGTTAAACACTATTTGTGGAACACTTTGCAATCCCTAAAGGAGGATGAATATGTCTAAAGAACCACTAGATTCAGCACACTGTAGATATAGTTGTACTACAGAGAACAATAGAAGCAGTGACAAAGGAATAGCTTCTCAAAAGTAATATCTGGAATCTTTCATCTGGAATGGAGAGCATACTGTACAGAGACAAGAACTCTTCTAGGTATTCTTTTACCTCTCATGTCAAATGATATACTTATAAAAAACACTTAGTACATGTGTCTGACACATAGTAGGCATTAGGCTTATTTCTTTCCCCTCCTTCTTCCCTCAACTTATTGGCAAAGGTTGTCCCAAGGAAAAAGGAACATGTTAGATGTTGTCTTTAGGGGTGTAAGAAAGGTGCAGCATCAAGTGGAGGACTGGGTGGTGGTTGTGGATCATCAACCAAATAAAGCTCAGAGTACCTCAGAGTCTGAGACTGATAAAATCAATTGACTTCCAGGATATTATCTTTTATCATTTCAGTGAGTCCAGAAAGATCAATAGCTAAAAGAAGAATGTAAAGCCATTGTCTTCTACTTTCCTGGCACAAACTCTGCCCTGATTATGTATATTTATCTGCAGAAAAAAATAAACACACACAAAATTGAAACAAAAGGACAAACTGGCATTTGTACTGTATTTTGTGGAGAACAAAATCTCAGTGTTTTCCTACTTTTAATTCCAGAGTATAAAGAAGGAAATAAAACCTTTGTGGGAGGAATTAGCAGAGGGATGCTCATGTTTCATGATGTTTCATACTGGAAAGAACTGGAAATTTGCTTTTATTGACCTTAGGAACACATAGTTGTCTCATCAAAAGAGTATAATGTTTCCCTTACTCTTTCAAGAAGTACACTAACCTCCCATAACGTTATCAGCTACATACTTCCAAGTAGGGACTTCATGACCCTACCCTCAATAATGCAATGCTGAGATGTCCCAAGGTTTCTGGCCCCAAGGCCTCTGATCCAAGAGAAATTTTAAAAATTTCCTGAATATTAAATGAATCCTTCATCCTAGGAGAGTGTCTCACAAAAGAGTTGTAAGAGCAAGAATTGTTTGTGTTAAAAGTATAATATAGTAATACTGAGCAAAATGTTGAGTTATTTACAGAAATTATTTACTCCAATTCCTTGTGTAACCTTTTTATCATTTTACAAACTTTTCTCAAATTATTCTTCATTATGCTCATTCTCAGGTTTTACTAGATACATTCAGGGATTATCAGACATGATAGATTTTAAGGAGAACAAAAATTTCAGTGTGATGTTGTGCCTTTTTCATTCTTCAACATGTATTACAAAATCAGCATTGAAATATCAAAGTGTCCACAGTCATTTTACATTTTCTTTGTTAGGCTTGGAAACAGAGTGTGGCTCACAGTGATAAGTTAACTCCACTGGAGCACATCAGTACAGCACAGTAAAATCACTGAAGGATTTAAAAATTTAAGTCAAAGAGATAAAGTGGAAGCTTTCTACTACTATGCATGTAAAATAATTCCCAGGGACATTGACCTTTGTTTTACTTGAGCAAAAATATTAAGGAGGCACTTTCCCTTCATTAGAGCACACCAGTAAAAGTATTTCAAATAATGGATGTTTTCAGAACAGGTAAGGGCCTTTTTTGATGCAATAGCTAAAATATAATAGATATACTCAGTTTTCCAAGGCACATTCTTGAAGGCTGCACAACAACATGTAGAGGAAGAAATAAAAGATAATCCAAAGATAAGAGTGTTTATGGTGTCATTATGATTGTTTTAAGGTTGATATTCAAAATGACTTGTGATACAGAGTACACATTGGATAGATGGGGTAGAAAGGTCAAGATAATTTACAAACAGCTATCTCAATTTGCTGTATATTCTATGGCCTATTTGTACAAGAGTGCCTTTACAAAGGTGAAAAAGAACAAAGTGACAAAAGTAAGCACCTGAAATAACTTCTACCTGCTGTTTTTCCCATTTCTCTATCTCAAATTCACTAATTAAGAAATTAAACCTTAGCATAAGAGCAACTAACTCTCCATAAACCCATTCTTTTATACTCCATAGAGATTCTAATATTCAAAAGCTAATATAGCAAAATCATTAGCACTGAATTAATAAACCCCTTAACCTCTCTAAATAAGATCCTCATCTATCAAATAGTGATAACAACTGAATTACCTACCTACCTCACAGGAGGAAATAATTTTGTAAATACACAAAGCCAAATAAATACTTTTAATTAATATCAATCTTTAATATTTCAAAAGAAAATCCATAAGTAAAGTGAAATTAACAATGTTTTTTACCTGATCAATATTTTCACCATGAAGTAGTAAAAGAAAAAACTTGGGAGAGACTGAATTAAGTTTCTTCTGCCTATTCATATTAAGAAACTTCTCCATAAAAAGAATTAGGATTTATATATCTTTGTTTAAGGGAATGATACATATGTGTCTTTGGGCTAGTTCAACAGTACTTCAATAAAGAACAAACTTCTTTAATAAATCTCTATTGTTATCAAATTAAATTCCTTCCTTATCATTAAATTAATGTTAATCCGTTGCAATTTATAGAGAGATTATCTGAGAAAACTACTGATAATCTAGCACCATAGAGAATGAAATTGTCATGATTTTTATTTTGAAACTTAAAAGAAAAAATCTGCAATTAAGTATTAGGGGTAACAATAGTGAAATAATAAGCCAATCCACTGTGAATTTAAAAAAAAAATAGTGCAGTTCAAGGGCAAAGCATCCTAGGGGCTAAAGGATTTATCTTCATCTTAAGGTAGTACTGAAATTACATTATTTTCTAAGAGAGACCACAATCCACTACTCCCCTCTATTATCTGATTCTTAAATGCCCCCTAGTCCTTTTAAGACAGCTTTAGATTTTTAAAATTTAATACAACAGGAAGTGAGTAAAATCTCAAATAAATAAAGTTTCCCTGGGGAACCTTATTATCATGAGACTCTCTTTTACGAAATGTCTACCTAAAAGAGTGATATAATTTAATTTGGAGTTGAGGTTACATCTTTCCAGGGATTAATCAGTAAATAAAATCATGCTCTTCTTTGTTTCATAAAGTCACATTCTGTGATCATCCCTAATCTATCTCCTGTACTTACAGTTTTGCACTGAAAAAAAATCAGCATGTTTATTTCTCTCAGCCTTTGCTTGGTTTTGCAATGTTAAGTCTAAAATCACACCTGATTTACTGGAACATAACATAACATAACTTAACATGAGCAAGTTCTTATGAAGACTTGGACCCCACACTAAAAAGTTAGTTTTTAAGTTCCCAAGTATTAGTGTGTACTAAGTTGTCAGGGACTTCAGTGCAAATGTCAACATATAGAAAGATATTCAAAATAATAGCTAAGTTTATCAGAAATGCAGTGATTTAAGACAATTCTGAAGAATAACATTATACACCACTAGGAAAAGAATTTTAGTCCTCTATAGTGGGTTTACACAAGTAGAGAGTTACTTCCTCTGATGGGATGTGATCCCAAACTTTGAAGATTAAGTACTTTGGTTTAGAAAGCTAGAGAGGAAGTAAGTTATGATGGAAGGAGCATAGATTTGATGACAGAAGTCCTGAAATTCAGTAAAGCCTCTAATAATTGCTAACTCTGGTGAAATATTTAGCATCTTTGAGCCTTAGTTACCCTGTGAAAAGTGTGGATATGAATATATACATTGTAGCACCTAGAGATATTATAATGGTCAAATTGTCAAATTTACATTAAATGTTGAAAATTTTATTTTTCATTATTTTTAAAGAAATGTTAATGCTCATTTTGAAATGTTTTAGAGTTCTAAATTCCCTTCCCTCCCCTTGAGAAAGCAATCATTTTGTTTCAGATTATGCTTGTGCAGTTATGTGAAATGCATTTATATATTAGCAATATTGCAAAAAAAAACCCCACGAAAATTAAGTTAAAAAAAATTTTAAAAAGTATACTATGATCTGCATTCAGATCATAGTTCCTTTACTTCCTTCTCTGGAGGTGAATAGCATTTTTCATCATAAATCTGTGCTTTGCATCAATTCGTATATGTCTCTGCAGGTTTTCTGAAAACACCCTGCTTATTATTTCTTATAGTGCAATAGTATTCCATCCCAAACATATATCGCAACTTGTTCAGCTATTCCCCAATTGAAGTGCATTCCTTCAATTTTTCATTCTTTGCTACCACAAATACAGCTGCTACAAATATATTTGTACAAATAGGTCCTTTTCCTTTTAGTTTGATCTCTTTTGCACACAGAATCTGCAGTAGTGTTGTTGAGTTAAAGGGATTGCATGGTTTTATAGCCCTTTGGGCATAATTTAAAATTGTTTCCCAAAGTGGTTCAATCAGTTCACAACTTCATCAATAGTACATTAGTGTCCCAATTTTTTAACATCCCTTCCAAAATTTGCTTTTACACTTTTCTGTCAAATTATACTAGCCAATAGATGTCAAGGGTTAAGTCAGAGTTGTTTATGTGTGCATTTCTCTATTCAATAATGATTTAGAATATTTTTACAGGACTGCTGATAACTTTGATTTCTTCTTCTGATAACTGTCTTTTTATATCCTTTAATCATCTATTAATTGCAGAATAAATCACATTCTTATAAACTTTACTCAGTTTTTTCCACATTTTGGAAATGAGACCTCTATCAGGGAAATTTGTTTTAGGTGTATTTTTCCCAGTACTCTGCCTTCCTTTTAATCATGGCTGAATTGGTTTTGTTTGTGCAAAACTTTTTAATTTAATGAAATCAGAATTATTCATTTTATGTCTCATCATGCTCTCTATTTCTTGTGTTTATAAATTCTTCCCTTATCCATAGATTTGACAGGTAAAGTATTCCATCATCGGTAACATCTTTGTGACGTCACCCTCATTTCTCAATCTTGTACCTGTTTTGGTGTGCTGGGCATACCCAGTTTTTGCCAAATGGCTTTAGAGTTTTCCCAATAATTTTTGTCAAATTATGAATTGTTTTACCAAAATCTTAGACTATTGCATTTATCAAACATTAGATTATTATGACCATTTACTCTTTTGTTTTGTGTACTTAATCTATTCCACTGATCCACTATTTTGTTACTTAGACGGTAGTAGATCATTTTGATGATCATTGCTTTGTAATGTATTTTGAGATCTTGCAATGCTAGGTTTTCTTTCTTAACATTTTTCCTCATTGATTCTCTTGATATTCTTCACATTGTGTTCTTCCAGATGATTTTTATTATTATTCTGTCTAGCTGTATATATTTTTGCAGTTTAATTGTTATGGCATTTATTAAGTAATTTCATTATATTTGTCATTTTGTTATATTGACTTGGCCTATGAGCAGTTATACATTGTTTTTCTATTTTCTTAGATCTATCTTGGTCTGAAAAGTATTTTGTAATTGTGTTCATTTTATTCCTGGGTTTGTTTATGTACATAAACTCTTAAGAATTCTATATTGTCTAGAATTATTTTAAATAAATTTTTTCTTCTTATCTCTTTCTGCAGAATCTTGGGTTTGATACATAGAAATGATGATAGTTCAAGTTTTATTTTGTGTATTTTACATCCTGTAACTTTACTGAAGTGTTTGTTCCATTGTTTCAACTACTTTTTTGTTTAGACTTGATTCTCTAACTATACCATCATATCATCTGCAGAGTGATAGTTTTGTTTCCTCATTGACTATTACAATTCCTTCAATTTTTTTATTCTCTCATTGATATAATCAGCATTTCTAGTAAAATATTTCATAATAACGATGACAATGCACACCCTTGATTCACCCCTGATGTTACTGGCAAGATTTCTAAACTTATCCCCATTACAGATAATGTTTGTTAATCATTTTGGATAGATATTATTGATTACTTTAAGGAAAGCTCCATTTATTCTTATGCTTTCCAGAATTATTAATAGGAGTGATTACTGTTTTTTATAAAAAAATTTTTCTGCATCAATACAATCATATGACTTTAAAATTACCTTCACCAATTACAGGTAAAATCAATCCAATATTTATTTTAAGTTTTGAGCTCCAAGTCCTATCTCTCCTCTCCCCTGTTCTGATGATAAACAGTGTGATATAGATAGTATGTGTACAGTCAAATTTTATGAATTTGCTGTTCATATTATTCATATAGTTAATTATGTTAATAATTTTCCTAATAATGAACCAGTCCTGTATTCCCAGCATGAATCATATTTTGTCATAGTCCATGATTTTTGTGATAAATTCCCACACTCTTTTTGCATTTTTTAAATTTTCCTCAATATTGTTAAAGATTCATTAGAAAAAATTCATCTGTAGTTTTCTTTTTCTGTTTTTGCTATTCCTATACTAGGTCTCAGCACCATATTTGTATAATAGAAGGAATTTGGTAGGATTCCTTCTTTGGCTATATTTTTTCAAATAGTTTATTTAAGTATTGAAAATATTTGTTTTTTAAAATGTTTAATAGAATTCACTTGTGAATGCATCTGGTTTGGGAGATATTTTGGATCTCCTTAATGTTTTGTTCAATTTATTGTTCTAGGAGGAGGTTATTTAGGTATCCTGTTTTTACCAGTTAATCTGGGCAACCAACATCTTGGTAAATATTCATCTATTTCATTTAGGTTGCTAGATGTATTGGTACATAATTGGGTAAAGTGCTCTTAATAATTGCTTTAATTTCATCTTCATTGGTTCTGAATTTATTCTTTGCTATTTTATTCTTTGCAAATTTAAAAGCACTATATAAATATCAATTGGTAGCATGGTGAAAATCATATGTGGCCTCATAGCCTGAAAATACTGAGTTCTAAGCCCTGCCTGTGACATATATGTAGATTTTGTGACTTCTGGCAACTTACATAACCTCTAATTGATTTAAGCAGCTTAATAATACTGTTACCTTGCAGAGAAAATTAAAACAGCAATATTCAATTTTACTGTAGTTTAAGAGAACAGTACTATTTTGTGTAGCTAAAAAATACAATGTATTTTGAAAGACTGTAAGGATATTATTTTTGGTGATAATACCTATTTAGATCCCTTAAGTTAGTAAAATCTTAGTCTTTTAAAAATGTTTTTTATTGGTGTCTTTGTATTTCTCTTTAAATTGACATAGCCCTCTAGTACTCTGCCTCCTCCTCTTCCTGAAGAGCCTTGCTACACAATAAGTTGCTTTTTTAAAATTGAAAAGGAGAAAAAAATATAAAATCATCATATCTGATGATTATATTGAAAAAGTCTGAAAATATATGTAGAGTACAAAAAGTGTGAATCTTTCATCTCTGAAAAGGTGTGGTCAGCTCTTCTATGGACCTAATTTTAAATACCTTTTTATTTTCACCCTCCCTTCTCTGTCTCAATCTTTGCTTCTATGTCTATCTTTTTTCTGTCTCTGTTTCTCTTTCCCACTTCTCTCTCTCTCTCCCTCCTTCCCTCCCTCCATCCCTCCCTCTCTCTCTGTGTGTGTCTCTCTGTCTCTCTCTCTCATTCTCTCCCCCACTTTCTCCCTCTTGTCTCCCCTTGTTCTTAGGGTATCTCCTTATCTATTGTCTTATTATGAGCCTAAATGCAATGCAATGCTTGCTAGCTTAATATTTATTTTTGAGTCTGAATTCAGCTTTGATTCAAGATGAGTGCTAATCCCATCAGTTTCTAGGTCCTTATCCTCCTTGTTCTAAAAATCTATAGGCTTATTTGGTTTTATCCTTCCGCTTTCTTTGTCTTATAAGATGACCTGTTTGATTTCATTTTAGAAAATCTTCATTTATGTCTACTATATAGACAAAACTTTGCTGTCTTTCTACCATGTTTTATAGTAAAACATATGTGCTTAAATTGAAATACACTCAAATAACAGAAACTGAATTAAGATTATGTGAGGGACTAAGTGAGGGACCTTTTTGGGCCTTAGGTTACTAGTGTTGAAAATAGGGTGAGGGGAGTTGCTCCATATGACCTCCAAAATCCCTTTCAGTTCCAGATATTAAAACCTCAGATCCATCACCCTCTGCCTTACTCTTCTTCAATCTACACAGTTTTCCACTTTTCATATTCATGAAAGAAGACCAGGATTAGGGAAGCTTTTCTTAGTGTACTCAATCAGTGATGGTCCCACATCTTCTTTTAAACAGTTTATTGTAATCAATTGCCATGACAATGTCGTCATCCATGCAAAGATTATCTCATCTATGTCCCCTTACCAATACTACTTGATCCCTTTTCATGCCCTCACAAGATCCTTGAGGTTAGAGAATATTTCTTTTTCTTGTCTGTATCTTTATAGACGAGCAGAGTGACTTACACAGAGTGAGGGCTTCATAAATGTTTTTCAGTTGACATAATTAATATGTATTACAAGCAATGAATGTGCTTACAATGAGATTTCTATCCAATTAAATGAATACTATATTTATTAAGAGCTTCCTATGAAAAAAGAAGTATTTTGTTTGGTGCTGATAATTTTTAAAAAATAGAGAAATAGATCATATGTGGGAAATATTGCATTACATTCAGATCATATCAGCTTCATTTTATGATTATTAATATTATTAGTATTTTATTTGTATTCAGTGTTCTACAATTGCTTCCACATAACTGGAATTATTTTTTTCCCTTCCTCCTCCTCCTTCCCCTATCCCTCCCCCTTCCCTCCCTGAAGCAGCATGCAATTTTACATAGTTCTACACATACATTCCTATTAAATACATTTTCATCTTAGTCATGTTGCATAGAGGAATTAAAATGAATGGGAGAAATCGTAAAACAAGCTAAAATGTAATACAAAAGAAATTGATGTGCTGCATTCTGTGATCTAATTACATAGTTCTTTCTCTGGATGTGGAAGGCATTTTGCCTTGAGAGACCATTGGGAATGTTTTAAGTCCTTCTTTTGCAATGAATTTCTAACTCTACCAGAAAAAATCCTTGTGCACTGTGGTTTTTGCTGTGAACAAAGTTCTCCTGGTTCTGTTCCTTTCACTCATCATCAGTTCATATAAGTCTTTCCAAGTCTGTCTGAAGTCTTCCTCTTCATCCTTTCTTATAGCACAATAGTATTCCATTACATTCATATACCAAAGTTTATTCAGTCATTCCCCAATTGATGAGCATATCCTTGATTTCCAGTTTTTGGCCACCACAGAATGCTGCTATAAATATTTTTGTACATGTGAGACCCTTTCCCATTTTTATGATCTCTTGGAGATACAGTCCTAGCAGTGGTATTGCTGGGTCAAAGGCTATGCACCCTCTATGGCCCTTTGAGCATATTTCCAAATTGCTCTCTAGAATGGTAGGATTAGCTCACCATTCTACCACCAATGAATTAATGTTCCAACTCTGTCACATCTTCTCTAACATTTATCATCATGTTGGTTTATCATGTTGGCCAATCTGATAGGTGTGATGTGGTATTTCAGATTTTGATTTGCATCTCTTGAATCTATAGTGATTTAGAGCATTTTTTTTCATATGACTATTGATAGCTTTAATTTCTTCATATGAAAATTGCCTGTTCATATCCTTTAACTGTTTATCAACTGGGAAAAGTATTAACTTTAATTAAATATTTTCTCTTGATATGCAATACTTTTAACAATTTGGAAATAATCTGTAAATTAATGTAAAATAAGTACAAAATATCAATAGGCCTTAAGAAATAAAAGGACAAAGTCAAATAGATTCTGCCCCTAAGGGTGATCAAAGTGTGACATTTATACATCACAGAGGAAATATATGCTTGTGTATGTGTGTGTGTGTGTGTGTGTGTGTGTGTGTGTGTTTAACTTAAAGGAGATATTAAGGATATCTTTGACATCTTGCCCATTCGTCTCCAAGAGAGACTATGATGTTTGTGTTTTGGGAAGTAGGAAATGGGGCCATGAGAATTATAACTCTGTACTCATCTGAAAGACACAGATAACAGATAATATATCTGTGTATCCTCTGCACTCTCTAAATATTTGGTTGTCTAAGGTGTTCAAAAAGCCAAATTTCTGATGATCATCCTTTAAAGGAGAAGTGTAATTCAAACTTATGCCAAGCATGCTTGACTCCTTATCACCAAATGAAAATTACACAAAAGACCATTTTTATAATGAATTGAGAGAATATCCATACATAAAAGCAGAAAGTAAGCAGAAATACAAGAGGTTTTCTAGATCAGAATATCTGGTAGTTGAGTGAAGTCTGAAATAGACAAGATCACCTAGGATACTACATTGAAATAGTATAAAAAAAAAGTAGGAATTAGAGGAAGGAGCCAAGATGGCAGAGTAGAAAGACACACTTATGCTAGCTCCAAAACCACAGCCTATAAAATATCTGTAAAGAAGAAGTCCTAGAAAATTCTGGAGCGGTAGAAGCCACAGAACAACAGAGTGGAGGAGATTTCTGTTCCAGAAACACTTGAAAAACCCGCTCCAAAGGTCCGTTGTGCACGGGACCAGAGCAGAAGCCAACCTTACCTTGGCCACGCAGCCCTGGGAGGAGCTGATCCGTGCAGGCTTCAGCAATGGAATCTCTGGTGGACACGGGGGTCCATCCACTCACAGAAGCTGCAGGTCAGTGAGAGAGACTTCCAGGATGGCCGAGAGGGGAGCAGGGTGTCTCCATAACTCAGGCCCCCTCGGGAGGCAGCGGCAGCAGTGGCCAAAGACTCCTGGAGAAGGCAGGAGCTCGGCAGGACCTCCGTTACTGAAGATCTCTGCATAAACCCCCTGAGGGAACCGAGCCTGGGAGGCGGCCCTCCCCCAACCTGAGAACCGAATTTGATCTTTCCCTGAATAGCAGCTGAGCCTGCTGTTGAAAGCCCTGAGGCTGGGGAACAGCATTTGAATCTCAGACCCCAAGCACTAGCTGGGCAGACCTAGGCGGGGATAGAGAAGCATCTCAGAAGTCAAGTAACTGGCTGGGAAAATGCCCAGAAAAGGGAAAAACAAATAAGACCATAGAAAGTTACTTTCTTGGTGAACAGATGTTTCCATCCTTCCTTTCTGATAAGGAAGAACAATGCTTACCACCAGGTAAAGACATAGGAGTCAAGGCCTTTGTATCCCAAACATCTGAAATAGATATCCAATGGGCTCAGACCATGGAAGAGCTCAAAAAGGATTTTGAAAATCAAGCTAGACAGGTGGAGGAAAAACTGGGAAGAGTAATGAGAGAGATGCAAGAAAAGCATGAAAAACAGGTCAATACCTTGATAAAGGAGACCCAAAACAATGCTGAAGAAAATAACACCTTGAAAAACTGGCTAACTCAATTAACAAAAGAGGTTCAAAAAGCCAATGAGGAGAAGAATATTTTCAAAAGCAGAATTAGCCAAATGGAAAAAGAGGTGCAAAAGCTCACTGAAGAAAATAGTTCTCTCAAAATTAGAATGGAACAGATGGAAGCTAATGACTTTATGAGAAACCAAAAAATCACATAACAAAACCAAAAGAATGAAAAAAATGGAAGAGAATGTGAAATATCTCACTGGAAAAACAACTGACCTGGAAAACAGATCCAGGAGAGACAATTTAAAAATTATGGGACTACCTGAAAGCCATGATCAAAAAAAGAGCCTAGACATCATCCTTCATGAAATTATCAAGGAAAACTGCCCTGATATTCTAGAACCAGATGGCAAAATAAGTTTCCAGGAATCCA
>JAQQSK010007197.1:0-14091 GCA_028658325.1 Potorous gilbertii
ATTCTCATCCTAATTTATTCTGGTTTATGATTTTATCTCTTGCCTTTTCAAATATTATATTCCAAAATTTTTTCTTCTTTGTGGAAATAAATAGCCACCATGTCTTATATGATTCTGACTGTGTTCCCATGGTAACTGAACTCTTTCTTTCTGACTTCTTGCGGAATTTTTCTTTGACCTGGAAGCTCTGGATTGTACTTATGATATTTCCAGGAATTTTTATTTTGGAGTTCCTTTCAGAACATAAGCAGTAGATTCTTCTAGTTCTACTTTGCTCTCTGGTTCTAATAAATAGTTTTCATTTACAGTTTTTTGAAATATGATATCCAAGACTTTTTTTGGTTGTGATTGTTTGGGAGTCCAATGAGTCTTCAATTATCTCCCTTTAGCTTGTTGTCAAGGGAAGTTGTTTTTAATAGTAGTTACTTTAGCTTTTCTATGTTTTTAATCTTTTGATTTTGTTCTAACATTTCCCATCTCTTGGAGTCATTGAGTCTAGTATGGTGTATTCTAACTAAGCTAATATTTGGGTAAGAACTTTGATTTCCATTCTAAACTGTTAATTCTTCTTCACCTTCTTTCCTCCAAAATTCTTACTTATGATATCATTTTGTAACTTTTTCATTTCTATGTATTCTTGTAGTCTTTGTGGCAAAGTCATTTTTATCTTCATAGGCTCTGCTTATATCTACTGTTGAATTACTGTCTTCTAGGGGGTCATCTCTTTACCAACGATGTTCCTTCTTAGTAGTTGGTGCCATCTTCTAGTTACTCCTTTCTCCTACCTTAATTCCTGATTTGGGAATTCATATCAGGACTAAGTTTTCCCATATTCCTAAACTGGGTATCCAGGCCCTATTGGGTCTTGATCCCACTTTCCTGAGTTCCTGCCACTGGCTTCCATTTTCCCCAATGTGTTTACACTCAGTATACTGTCAGGCTTCAGTGTCCAACGTCAGAGCTCTACGGTTTGCCACCCAAGATCTGGGCTCTACTATGGTTTTCCATCTTCCTAAATGTTTCCACACTGGGGTCCTGCATGATCTTGTCTTGCCTGGGACTTTTCTGCCCTTGAAACTGTTATAATTCTCCCCCTGCCAAAAAAAATCTTTCTTCATTAAGGTGTTCTCATAATCAGAGGCATGGAAGAGTCTATTTATGTATCTCTTTGTATTTCTTAGTTATTGTTTAATCAGATGGGCTTTTTAGATTGCCACAGGAGTAAAGCAGAGAGAGCTAGGTTACTGTGCAACATTTCACAGGACCATCTATACTGGAAATCCCAACTAGATTATTTTTAACATACACGGAGACACATTACTGGCCATCAGGGAAATAGCCCATTAAATCCTAGAAGAAGGAAAAGATAGAATTCTGTCTGTGTCAGTTTCAGGTAAAGGCATAAAGCATATTGGTTGGTTGGTTGATTTTCCTTAAGCCCAAATAGTATCAGTTCTAATGGAAGGAGATTTTGGTTGTGAGCACTATATCTACAGAGATATTATAGTCTCAATAAATTCTAGCAGGATGAGGAGGAGGGAGACAGGTTTGATTTGATTCCACTCTCATCACCTATTTCAATTTTATGCTTTTAGCTGTAGAACTAATCTTCCCAAAATTGCAGGTGAAATTACTGAAAAATCTGTCACACTTCACATGGCACTTGTGAAGTTTTTAAGAACATAAATATTTTTACTTTATGATATAATTGCTGCTAACTAGCAGTTAATAAAACTCCATGCTTATAAAAATTGTTTTCTAAAATGATAATTTCCCAGCGGGATTGTATAAAACACCTTTAGTGCACACCCACGCCTATCACCCTTTCACTTTTAGGGGGTGGATTAAAGCCCTATTAATAGTATGCTTATATTTTCTGCCAAAGGGAGCACTCTTGGTGTGCTGAACATTGGTGAATAGTTCACTGGAAAGAAAGAACACTAAGATGGGATACTGAAAGACAGGAAATCATTAATAGACAAGAATTAATGAAAATAGCAAGCCATTTCTATAGTGATTTGAAGTTTACAAAGTCCTTTACATACATTATCTCATTTGATTCTTACAACCTATGAGGTATAATTTTCCCTATGATCAGAGGAAAGCAAAACTTTGTTCAGTGTTATTGAAGGAAAAAAATCACTCATTTTGTTTATTTTGAAACACTATCTTAGAGAAGATATTTCAACCTTCTAGTTAGAGGTAGAGAATGACATGATTTTACTGAACGGATACAGAGATGAAAGGAATCTCAAAGGTTATCCAATCTAACCCCTTCATTTTACAAAATGGGAAGCTAAGGCCCAGGTAAGCTAAGTAACTGCCCAAGATCAATGAAGACATTAAGTAGAAGAGCTGGGTTTGGAACCTGGGTCTTCTGAATCCAGATCTAAGTCAATTTTCTTCTTTACTAAGGTCAATTTTTCACTTTACTGTCCTATGATCTTTTCATCGTTGTTCAGTCATTTCAGTTATATCTGGCTCTTTGTGACCCTATTTGGGGTTCTCTTGGCAGGTGGTTTGCCATTTCCTTCCCCAGTTTATTTTATGGATGAGAAAACTGAAGTAAACAGGGTTAAGTGATTTGCCCAGGGTCACACATCTAGTAAGTGTCTGTGAAGCTACATTTGAACTCAAGTCTTCCTAACTCCAGGTCCAGCACTCTGTCCACTGCACCATGTTCTAGCTGCCTATGCTATTTACTAAGAATTAATATTATTCAAAATAAGATTAATTTTAAATCCTAATTGCAATCCTGTTAAAAGGATAGCACCCAGATCTCCATAGTCAGTAGAACACATTTGGAATACTGTATTACATGTTCAAATAGGATGCATTAAGATTGTAAGAAGATTGTTGACAAAGTAAACTGCCTAGAACAGGACAAGCAGGAATGTTGATGTGTTTGAGAAAATATGCCATGAGAGGAATGATTAAAGAAAGGGAGCAGTGGATATTTGGCCTAAAAAAGAGAAGGCATGATCATTCTCTTCAGCATTTTGAAGAGTGAGCATTTCTGTCTGACTCTACAGAGATGAACTAGAGGTGGTGATGGAAGTTATAAAGAGGCAATATTCAAACTTAGGATAAGTACAAACGTCATAAATGGGAAAGCCATACAGATATGGAATGGACTGCCTCTGGATGTAGTAGTCCTTCCTTTTCTGGAGACCTTCAAGTAAAAAGTTGAAAAACCACTTAGGCATGCTGTATGGGGAATCTCATCAGGACATGGATTGGCCTAGATAGATGCTGAGGTCTCTTCTAACTCTGAAGTTCTGTGATTCTGTGAAGGGCTGTAATTGAAAGAGGGAATTAGCTTTGGTTAGCCTAACTGAGGAAATCAGAACTAGGACCCATGGGTAGGAGTTATGGAGAAATATTCCAATTTGACATAAGAAAGAACATCTTCACAATTCAAGTTATTCCCAAAAAGTCTTCCTTAAGGAGTTAATGATAAAAGATTTGGGGAGAGGGATGGGTCTAACATCCTTGGACATCTTCAAACAGATGCTACATGACCACTTGCCAGGGACTGTGGTAGGGAGGATACTCACCTGGCAGGTGGAGCTTAGGATAGATTACTTCCAAACTCTAAAATTCAATAATCCATAAATCTACCTTTTAATTAAGGGCAACATATAACTATGCAGATTACTTATTAGAAATTGGCTGTTTGACAAGAGAAAACCAATTTTGAACTGAGTCCTTTCAGCTGAAAAACTTCCTCCCTGACCATACACTGTCCTCATTATGAGACAGCAAGTCTCATTGACAACACCAGCTGCTTACACACAGACTTTTTTAAAAAGTACCTTATGTTTTAAATACATTTTTAAAAGATGCTTTCTGTATCCAGAAATAACCAATGAAGAGCTGTAGTGCATTAATTAGGATTTAGAAATGCTTTTCACAGACAAAGAAAATTAATCACATATTTTCGTGTGAAATGGTCTTCACCAAAATTGTTTCTTCCATAGTCCATAGTAGGAATATTTCACATTAATATACAAGCTCTTCATTGCTCATTAGGCCTACAGCTGTGTAACTAAAAGGAGGAGAGAATGTTCAAGATTTTTCTTTCTTAAAGAGTAGCTTGAAGATGGCCAGAAGATTTGTGGGATGAGGCAGAAATGATGCCTTCTCTGGCATATGATATTATTAATTCTGGAACACCTGGAGGCACCCTCCCAACTCACAACTGGGTCCTCAGAGAATGACTACCCCAGGTTCAAGGTACTTTGGTTTCACACTGTTAAAACCATATCTCATGATTTCCCAATGAAATGCAGTTACTTTTAATAATCATCCAGAAAACAGAATTAGTTCAAAGCAAAAGAATTTAATGAAATGTCATAGAAAAAAGAGAGCACCCAAACATCCCCCCATATACCTTGGGTGCCATCTCCCCAACATAAACACATCAGTGGCAAAAGAGGCCAGACATAGGGAATGCATATGTCTAGGACATACATATGAGAGGCACTCAAGTAGGCAACATATATGACAAGGACACGTAAAGGAGCAGCCCATGCCTCCAAAGTGGCAGGGCTACTGATGTCTTCTACTGATGTCATCACATGGCTATCAACAGGCTGGTCTTGTCATTTTCATTAGATATAGGTTTGAAAGACATGTAATCTAAACGATATACCAGTCATCTACAGTCTCTACTGGATCTTGTTCTGCCTCTAGCTTCTAACTTAGCTAAAATCTGTTAACTATCCCTTATGCAAGGGAATACCAGATGCTTCCATTTAGCTAAAAGCCCATACATACATTTCTTTTCTCCCCCTAAAATAGCTTTTAGAAAATGTAGAAACCCTTGCATGGGACCTGCAAAAAAACTTCCCTTACATTGTTCTACCTTTTTCCCTTCAATTTGACAGTTGAAATATCTCATCTTCTCTAAAAGGACATACTCAGCCCCAGACCTCAAGTTTTCTAAAACCAAAGCACAAGGTCCCACTAACTAACCTTAGACTTTTCTTTGAAGTTTCCTCTCAGTCCAGGAGGCTGGTGTCTGTAACACAAATCTCACCCTAACTTATGGCGAACATTTATTATATTTTTCTATCCTCATTTCTGAAGGCTAGACTATAAGCTCAATTATTACAAAGCAGTCCTGCAGTTTGAAAGTTCCATAGTTTTAAGAGCCCTACACCTCGCAGATAATGCCAAATCTGGGAGCAAAGTGATTATCTCTTCCACCTGCTCAGCCTCAGGCCTTTCTTTTTCATATACAGCTGTGCCTAGTCAAAGGTAGGGCATTGCAGTATATCTTTATATCAAAATAAATGGGATTCCTATAAAGAGACTTCCACATTTTGAATCCCCAGAACCAAAAAGTCTCTCTCCTTGTCCTCATCAACCTGTCTTTTGTTGGGTCTAGGTTCAGTGTAGAAAGAACTAAATATCAAATCTTAAGGTATATGAATGCAGGAGACAGGTGGCCATTTCTTGCTGAATTCCTAACCATTCCTTTAAAAACCAACCCAAATGCCACCTCCATCATTAAGCTGCCCAGGATTCCTTCAAGACAGCAAAAACTTCCTCTTGGAACATCACACAGCACTTTATTTTACAATTCTATCTAATGCTTTTACACATTATTATAGATTATAATTTTCCTTGTATCATGTCCTCTTACTGAACTACAAGCTTCACAAGAGTGGGGACAATGTCTTATCTACATTAGAAACATCTTTCCCCAGTGCCCATCATCATGCTTTACACATAGTTGATTAATAATGTTGGCTGAATGAACTAAGGTGCGAAGTTTGAAGTGATGTAGTGTAGTCTATGGTCCAACCAATTCTGAACCTTCCTGGAGCTGGATTTAATTTGTGGGGAACTCACAATGATAAATCACCTGTCTGAGTCACTTTGCCTTCTATCCAATTGGAAAATTGGAAATTTTTAAGGTTAACTCAGTTCTCAATATTCAATTGCTTAGACTAGTTTTGAAAGCCACAGGTGGAATTTATTATATACTTAAAAAAGAAAAGGAAGCAATACAGATTAGACACCTTGAGTTTTCCATTCTACTCTTCATATAGAATTGGTCATTTTACATGGTGTTTGTTAAGTTCAGAATAAAAATAAATAAAATGTAAAATATTTAATTGCTTGCCATACTAAGAGACCAAGGCATGGAACATCATAGAAAGAGTAAAACTTTTAAATAGTACAGAAATGAATAATTAGTACAGTGAAGCAATAGAAAACGAATTTCAGTATTTCCCTTATGAATATAATCTCTTCTTCCTTCCTTCCAGAGCAGTTTGGGAAATATCTCTTTCGATAAGAAAAGCCTAGGCAAAGTCTCTACAACCATAATAAGGTATGAGGGAGAATTCCTTGGAGATAGCTTCTGCTTGAAAATTGCTTCTCTAGTGTCTATAGTTGAACTGATCCTAGACTTCTTGCCCTAAATGGCTTGGTTTGCTTCAGTTACTACTCAGTTCATCACTCATTGGACTACTCTCAATAACCCTGAAGCTCCTGGCTTGACTCTCTCCTCTAAGTGTCCTTGGCCCCACAGAGACCTCTGTTTCTTCTCTGTCTCGTGGTTGTGCTTCATGCAATCAATCTACACTATGGGTACATGAATCTTACGAGAATGAATCTTGGCTCTCTCAACGAGTGTTCATACTTTAGATTCAGACATGTTGGGGAATATAGTTCTTTCCCACCTTGGTTCATCTTGGGCCAGACATTCTGGGAAGTGGAATCCTTTCATCACTTTTTCCTATGCCTATTAGAATAAAATAGTAAAAAGCACACTTGTCATGGAATCATAAAGCCAGGACTGGAGTTTTAGTTCTATAATTAACCACGTGGGGCTTTGACCATGGCTTTTAATCGTTAATGTCAATACATGTTTATTAAGCCCCCATTGTATTCGGAGCATCGTACTCATCTAACCTGGGAGTACGGATCAATTCAGAATCAGAATGACCTTGGTTTAAATCTTGCCTCCTACACTTAATAGTGGTACGATCCTGAGCAAATGATTTAGCCATTCTCCATCTCAGTGACTTCATCTTTAAAAATGGAAATAGTAATAGCTACTTCCATGAAGCTTTGAGATTTGGAAGGACATCACTTGGCATGTATTAGCTCGTTGAAACCTCACAGCCCTCTGGGGTAAGCTCTGTTGTTATTCCCATTTTATGGATGTGGAAACTGAAGTTAACCAAGATGAAATGGCTTGTCTAGGTTGTCTAGGCTGAGTCAGGCCTCCAATACAAAACTTCCTACCTCCTGGAGCAGCACCGTATCCACTGAGAGTTATGTCATACGACTGTTGCAGGCTTCAGAGAAATTATATATACATATATGTGTATATACATTTAGGGTTAGGGTTACATGTCTCTGTGTGTAATATTATATAGGATATATATCAGGTATATAATAGATATTTTTAATAATGTCTGTGATAATGTATTATATATATCTTATGCATTTGTATGTGTGTGCATGTATATGTATGTATAAAGCATCCTTTGTGTTTCTTAAAGCACTGGTGTCAAACTCAAATGTTAATGGTAGCCACTGATCCATACATGAGGATCCCTGCAGACTGCATATTGACTTAATTTTAAAATGTAACATTATCTATGTTTTATTGTGTTTTTATTTGTTTTGTTAAACATTTCCCAATTATATTTTAATCTATTTCAAGCCCAAAGGGGAGTACTGTGGCCACATGAACAGTATTTGGCACCTTTGCCTTAAAGCACTAGGGGGGGAAAGTTATTTATGTTTATTAAAGGCCTTCTTATGAAGACAAATGCATCTTAACTGGGTGAAAGCATTACATTCCAAGTCTGGCAGCATATTCGCAGAGGAACTGGTTAACTCACTATATCTCATTGTCATCAGGCAGAAAGCTAGTCTAAAAAAAACGATGATCCTGCCAAAACTGAACAGAAGAAAGGTCAGTATTGAAGAGGGGGTGGGAGGGGGAAGACAATAGTCCAGTGCTACAGGGCAGTGGAGTCCCAACAATCCTTGAGGGCTGGAGAGGATGTGGTACCAAAATGTGTCTGGCACTTACCAAAAGGTATTGCATTTTAGAGAAGGTGAGGTGGGGGTAGAGGGAAAAGTTAGAAGGAGAGAGATGTCTCACCTCATAGAAGCCTGGCCTAAATCTCCAATAATCTTAGATTAGCTCTGGAGAGGCTTTTGAGAGGGAGAGTGTGAGGGGAGGAACTGTGAGTTTAGAATTCACTTTGTTTTCTGTTTAATGCTTAAGAAAGCAGTTTCCTGCCTCTTGCTGTTCTGTCATCTCTGAGCACTTTTTTCTGGTTAACAAGAGACCAAGAGATGTAGACAAGTGGCAAGATACCTAGAGGTAACCAACTGTGAATTTACATGCAGGCTATGCAGACACATAATTCCTTAGTTGTATTTAGCTGCCTGTGAGGTAACATATTTTGAGAAACCAACAGAAGGGCTTTGTTTTGGTGACATAGCTTCTGTGTATTTCTCCTACGAACACCATGGGGGGAAAGCACTGGAGCGTGGAGGTCCGCATTCTTATGGGGATTACTGTACTTGCTAGGAGAAAACGGTTTTCTTCAGGTTTGATACAAGATAAAGGATTTACAGCTATAGATCAGGAAGATTAGACTTGTACTTAGAATTTAACATTTTATTATGATTGCTGTAAGCAAAACCAACATTGTCTTCTGGATGAAATGCATGCTTCCCAGACAACAGGGTAGGCTTATACTGGAAATTACTCTAAATCATTAACCCATAGATTCAGAACTTTAAAACCAGATGGGGCCATAGATGAAATCATCTCACCCAACCCCTTCATTTTACACATGAGGAAATCCAAGGCCAGGAGACATCAGGTGCTTTCTGTAAAGTCTCACAGCTGGTTAATGGGAGATTTAGGACCAGCATCCATCTCCCCAGAGTACTAATCTAATGCAAGCCAGGTCCACCATACTGCATGACCTCCCCAACATCAGCTGTCCCTGTAAACCAATTTATATTTAAGAAATGAGCACATTAGTGACCGAGAGAAAGGGAAGGGGAATTTTTGATTACCCCTCTGATGCAGTTTTGAACTAGTTACATTCACATGCATACATGTTAGAAGAGCTAGAGAGTTTGTGTTCATTCATAATAACTAAAATTCATATGGTATCCCAAGGTTTGCAAAGGGTTTAACACCTCAGCCGATCCTCACAATAAGCCTGCAAAGTGGTGCTAGCATCATGCCCACCTAACAAATGAGGAAATTAAACCTGACCGACATTAAGTGATTTGCCTAGATTTGAACACAGATCTTCCTATCTCCCAAGTCCAAGTCTCTATGAATTCCAACACGTGCAACAAAACAAAATATAAGCATCTCATCTTCTCCTTTGCAGGCCTCTTCCTCTCCATCCATCAGGAGTCCAGTGTGATCACAATACTCACTCCCTCAAAATGCCTATATCTCATCCTATGTGGTCTTCTACCTTCCAAGCTCATAACTCAGGACTTTTCTGATGTCCACTCCCTTTCTATTTACTCATGTTATATCTCTTCCCCAAAACTCTGTTGTATCTAGTTAAACTGATAAACCAATTACTATTAAGTTTTTAATGGAAAATAATGGCTTAACATTCTCCCAGACCCAGTTAGTTGTTAGGAACAACCTCAGGATGACATCCACATAATTCAATTCTGTTAATATGTAAGTACAGATTTGGATTTTAATGGTGGCCTTCAATGCTTTAAGGAAAACAGTAGCTATTCACATTTATTTGCACTTCAAGTTTTGCAAATTCTGTGAGGTAAGAAGCATGTATTTTATTACAGCTCCTTTTCCCCCCTCCCTCCATTTTAAAAGTAAGGAAATTTAGGCTGAAAGATTAAGTGATTGCCTCAGGGTCCCACAACTGGTGAGAATTTAAAGCTGGATTTTAACTGAGATCTCCAGGTTTTCCACTTTCTTTGAATTATGTCATTCAATCTTTCCCAAATATAGTCGACTTGTGATCTCATGTTCCTCTTCTATGTAAAATGATCCCTCCGTCCTATGAATATTGATAGCATTCAGTTTAAACCTCTATGAACATTTTCCCAATTGTTTTCAAATGTTTAATTGTTAATTATTTCTTAATTTCATCTTCACTTCCCAGTGATTCCTCCCACCTTATAGAACCAACTCTTGTAAAAAAAAAATGATGATAAATAAGTACAGTCAAGCAAAGGAAACCAGTACATTGACCTTGCTTATGAAAATATCCTCTATTTCAGGGTGGGGAGCCCTGTGACCTCGAGGCCACATGTGGCCTTTTAGATCCTTAAGTGTGGTCTTTCAACTGAGTCCAAGTTTTACACAACAAATCCTTTTATTAAGGGGATTTATTCTGTGAAGTTTGAATTCAGCCAGACGGACGCCCTTGAGGACCTAGAGGGCCACATGTGGCCTCGAGTCCTCAGGTTCCCCACCCTTACTCTGTTCTATACCTGAAGTCTAGCCCTACTCTGCCAAGAAGTAAGAAACATGCTTCATCGATAGTCCGCTGAAGTCACCATTGACATTGCCTTGAAATCTTTCAGGGGTGTTTTTCTTTACCTTGCTGTGATTGTCTTGTCAACTGACAAGATGTCAAACAATCTTTAGTTCTACTTATTTCTCTCTTTATCAATTCATAGAGTATTCCCAAGGTTTTCTAAATCCATCATATTCACCACTTCTTACATTACAAAAATATTCAGTTGTATTCGTATAATCACAGTTTGTTCAACCATTCACCAATCTATGAATATTCACTTTCAAGTTCTTTGCCTCTGCAAAAAGAAGTTCTTCTATTTAAAAAAAAGTTTCATATACTTAATACTTTTCCCTCTGTCTTTAACTAAGGGTGTATCTAGTGGGGGGGGGGGGTATCATTAGACCAGTGGGTAGGTATAGTTTTGTAACTTTTCTGGCATAATTCCATATTATTTTTCATAGTAATTGAACTAGTGAATAACTACCGGCAATGCTTTGTTTGGTGTGACTGCCTTTCCACGTCCATTTCAATAATTCATCAATTTCCTTCTTTGTCATGATTGCCAATCTAATAAGGAGGTGAAACTTTTTAAAGTGTTTTCATTTCCCTTATTATTAGTTATTTGAAGCATTTTTTCATGTGATTGTTGATAGTGAGCATATGAGCATATCTTCTCTGAAAACTGCCTATTTCTCAGAGAAAATGAATCTTCATTTGGAAATACAATTTTAATTTTAAAAGAAAATAAGTAAAAACTGCCTGTTCATATCCTTTGATCACTCATCTTTGGAGTTTAGCTCTTCTTCTTATAGATTTGTAACAACTACTTATATATCTAGATTATCAGATTTATCAGAGATAGTCTGTTCAAAGATTTTTTTTCCCAATTAACTGTGCTAGGAAGTTTCCCACTCTACTTTGTATTATGATAATATTTGTACTCTGCTCTAACATTTTCAACATATATTAGCTCAAGTCTACATATAGTAGGCACTCAATACACTTGGGGTGATTTGAGAACTGAATTATTTATATGTGATCCTGAAGTTGTTTCTACCACCCATTTGGGTCAGGGCCACAGGCCCACTCACAAGCAGAAATTATGCATACATTGGGGCCTCTAGGGCTGCTTGTTTGAGATACTTATGGAAACTAATGCTTTCCTCCATTAATTAATACTAGATCATTGGGAATTCACCATTTCTTATGAAGGAAGAAAAGAAGACAGCCCTGAAAATCAAAGTTAACACCAGTGACATGAAAACCAGATTTACAGTTTCTGTTTCTGTTAGCATTATCCAACACCTCATATATTTTATTTTTAATTGGTATTTCCTGATATGATATTTTAAAACCCTATGAATTAACACACAAAAATAACCCTGTAAAACAGACTCAGGAAAGAATACTGTTAGAAGGACAAGCCCACATAAAATGTGTTAATTTTGTGTGACATACAGTAGAGTTGAAAATAAAATCCATTTTTTTAAAGGGATATTTTCCCCACCTAATTGCTTCATTTTATATCACAGTCGTATACAGGCAGCAAAGTGAACACTGACTAGGCAAATTATTTTTGGAACTACGGAGTTATTTCATCAGTGGTGGTAGTCAGGCAAGGAGTAAGGACTGAGAGGAGCTCCAAACAGCATGGAACAACCAGATATATGTCCTAGAACAGCAAATCCAAATGCATGCATCTTCTCCCTTGTCTCTTGGTACACTACTGGACCACACTGGGTGGTATATATCCCAGAGTCTCATCATTATGGCACCCCTTCCCCAATTTCTATGGGAACAAGGGTCATTCTCTCTAGGGGATGGGTGTCTGCCTCTCACAATGCTATTGCACCTAGGACAGGCCTGTCCTTTATACCACTGCTCATTTTATCGCACCCCCAACTGAATTTTCCCATGTACAAGAATTCCAAGTTATGACCCTGAAAGTCAAAAATTTGATGGGTTCTATTTATGTAATTGATGTAACTGTTGATGGGTAAACTATTTATGGTACCAGGGTGAAGACTGAATGTGAGAACCAGGATACGGGATGAAACTATGCATTCAAAAGCTAGAAGCAGCAAATAAAATATGGAAATTTAGTGAGAATTACAGCAGTCACGTCTAAGAGTACAACAGAGTAATGCTCTCGGAGTCATGGCCCGGTCAACATACAGGAAGACTCAGGTGACAATAGAATCCAGGAAGAATCTAGAAATCTGGAATCAGCCTGGAGTCATAAAAACCATTAAAGTAAGACCAAGTCAAGAGTTTAGCCTATTAACAAACAAAATGACAATTTGATACACCCAACTCAACATGATGGACATTTAACCTCCTACTTCTCAAAGAGGTAGCCAGAATGCCAGCAGCCAAGGTCCATTCAAGAGCTTTGGAAATCAATTTAAAACTCCACTAGGGAGGTTGAGGTGAATACCTGTCTTAAAAGGAAAATTCTTTGTTCTGGTTTTCGCCCTGATTAATAAGACAAAGCTCAATAAAAGGAGAATTTAAAGGAATTTATTAAAATTCATCAAGATAGCCCCATGTTCATAGACTGACCACTGGAGATAACCAAAGGATGCAAATGGAGCCAGCTTTTATTTATAGTTTTCCTAATAAGATAAAGACAATTTGGGTAGGTTCACTCAAAAAGGAAATGGGCCATTGCACCTCGGTTCCTTCCCAGTTGCCGATATGTAATGTTTAACAAAAAGAAGCAGATAGTGAATGTCCTTCTACACGATGTCTTTTATGTAGTGTTCAAATACTTGGGCATGTTAACAATGTCTCATGCACAAAGCTTTAGGAGGAGGAGTTCTTAGTGTGGAGTCCATGAATGGGGGGAGGGGCTATTTTTAATATTTGTTGATAGCTTTATTTCAACAAAATTGTTCAGAGAGCTATGTGGGTGCAGTGGATAGAGTGCTGGACATGGAATTGGGAAGATCTCACTTCAGATCCTGACTCTAGCACTTATGGGCTGTGTGACCCTGGGCAAGTCTGTTAATCTCTTGCAACCTTTGTTCCCTCATCTGTTACCAAAAAAAACCAAAAACCAAAAAACAAAAATGGAGATAAGGCAGTCTAAAACTGCACCATGACTTTTAGGACACTGTCCAAAAACCATTTTGCCAGCCTTGAAGCTTTATATAAATGCTGACTATTATTGTGCAAATTGTTTTCCTTTGTAATTGTCTGTATTTCATATATTTAAAAACATTATTCTGAGCAGTGGGTCATGGACTTCACTGGACTTCCCAAGGGGTCCAGTACCTATGCACATATAAAAGGTTAAGAACCCCTCTTTAGAAGATAGATAACTTTGAAGTCAGGCAAAGCTGTGTAGACAAGCATAGACAAAGCTATGAAAATGAAGGCTACGTATTGCCTTCATTAAGTGCAGCTAGAATAAGGCCTGAATTAGCTGAATAACATGGGGCCAGATGCCAAAAGCAGGAAAATCAGACTGAATTCCAGTCTTTATAATAGATGAACCATGGGTTTCCTGTTGCCCTCATCAAATGGCACCAATGTTGTCATTAAAGTTCAGGAGCTACACACTTCCCATGTTATTCGTTGG
>JAQQSK010007198.1:0-14091 GCA_028658325.1 Potorous gilbertii
AGAGAGATACAAGAACGTATGTTCAATTGAAGGGATGTCAACCCAACACCCATATAGATAAATAAGAAAAACATATAAAGAAGATTATGTACAAGCAAAGTAAAGGCCAAACAGGGAAGTCTTATTCTAGGCAGCTTGAAGGCATGGTTGAGAGCATCTTGGAGTCAGGAGACCAGCTTCAGAGACTTGCTGGGTCCATGACACGTAACCTCTCCTGGCCTGTTTCCTTGTAATAACATCAATATTAATCATACTAATAAGCATTATAGATAGCATTTATATCATACCTACTGTGTGCCAGGCACTCTTTGTGCTTAGCACTTTACAAGTGTTAGGTAATACTTGGATTTGAGCCTTACAACAGCCCTGGGAGGTAGGCGCTATTAGGATTCCCATTTTACAGTTGAGGAAACTGAGGCTACATGACTTGCCCAGTGGAGTCACACAGCTAGCAAATGTCTGGGGCTGGAATTGAACTCTGGTCTTCCTGACCCCAAACCTACTGTTCTGTGAAGCATGGCGCCACTTAGCTGCCGCATCTATAAAAATTAATTCCAAGGATTAAAGGAGGTCACAGCTAAAGTATTGTGCACACCTTCCACTTGATACAAATGTTAGCTATTCTTCTTATTTTGCCAATAAATAATATTGTGATAATTATCTCAGTCTTATGAGAACATCAAGTGAGATGATGTATAAAAAATGCTTGACAAACCTTCAAGGGATTTAAGATGTCAGTTGTTACCCTTAGTAGTATTTACGATGATATATTTACAGATGGAAAGAGACCTTTGAGCTCAACTAATCCCAAACCCTCAATTAACAATTAAAAGTAACTAACAGATGTGACGTGACTTATGGAGTTATAAATTTGAGCTGTAAGGGACATAAAAGGTCATTGAACACAGCCCCCTTAATTTACAGGTAAGGAAACTGAGATTCAGAGAAACCAAGGCTTAACTAAGTTCTCACAGATAGCAAGTGGCAGAGTGAGGATTTGAAGCCGGGTCTTTTGACTCCAAATTCAACACTTTTTTCACTGTCCTGCAGTTAATACCAACACAGCATCCCATGTTGCAGGGAGAAAGTGACTATAAATGGAAAAATACATTTCTTCTTCTGCCAATACAATCATGACTTTTTTTAAAACTGCAAATCAATATTTAACACAATCTCATGATTTTGATATTATTTAGGAGAAGGCAGATCTAAATTAGTGTACAGTCTAATTAATGAATTAAAAAAAAAAACAGCTTACCTGAGTTTGAATTCCAGCTGTTTCTTATTGCGTGACCTTGGGCAAACCACCTCATGACCCTGGGGTTTTGTTTATCTGGTTGTAAAATAAAGAGATTGGACTTGATTCGGTGGTGTTAAACTCAAATCAAAATGATTCTTGTGGACTGCACATTGACTTAGAAAACCACAAATTAACATGTTGTATTGTATTTTTATTAATTTTGTGGAACATCTTCCAATTACATTTTAATCTTGTTCAGGTTACATTGGTCAGTTGTTGCCGGCCACATGGGGCCAGTAGACCTATAATATGGCGTGTCTCAACTAGTTGATCTTTAATGTCCCTTCTAGCTCAAAATCATACAAAACTTGGTGAGCATGTACATTTAAATAGGGAAAGACCTGAGAAACAAGTTAAACAAAGTTTTTTCTACTCTTTGTGTAGGGCATTAAAGTGATTTTTTTTTTTTTTTAGCATTTCTGACTATACTAGTGACTCTCATGAATGCTGACACATGTTAAGATTAGGAAACAACATTCTTCATTTATTCTCCTCCAGAAATATAAGAGGAGGTAGTTCCATATTGACTGACAAGTCTTCCCAGGAGTGGGGAGAATGACTCTCCCAGCATATTGGCGCTATGGCCTTTCCTGTGCAAATGGAACATTATGTAGTGAGGAGGGAGGTACATTGTACAAGATTAACAACAGTATTTTGGGGTTTTTTTGTTGTTGTTTTATTTTGTTTTTTGCTGTGAGCTGCATTGAGCTGCCAGTGCAGGAAAGCTATTGTTTTTAGAGTCTTTTTTGGTGTTGGTTATTGAAGTTAACACACCCAAACTGGAATACCTGTTTTTAAAAAGATATCCTGAGTGAATCTTAGGAAATGACTTTGTGAGGCATTCAACCCTGTTGCATTTCTTTTTATTTCTATATCCTGTTGCAATACATTTTGGTGCCTGTGTATGCCAGTCTAAGTGCATATTTGTTGTTTACCATATCATCATAATGTTAACCTACCTGTGGTTTTGTCTGATTCTTTTATATACTTTGAGAAAGTATCTTTCCAGTCCTTAGGCAATTTATTTTGTCTGTACTGTTTGGAATTTCCTGAAAGTGTTTAGGCAGTGAAGGTATTTCCCTGGCCTATTTTACACAGAGATTGTTTTTCTCTAGAGAAGAGAGAGAAGTTGGGGGGTGGGGAGGGTATAAGAAGGTAAGCTAAGACTCCAGAAAAGTTTCAGTTCGTTAGGAAGGTGAATCACTTTAATTAATGTGTCTCCTAGGAAATCTAAGAGAGAGTGGGACAATCTCATCACAATCAGAACTGTCCCCTACCTAATTAGCGGCATATTAGAGTTGGATTGCAGGAACAAGCCTTGTAATCAAATATGCACCCCAAATTGGCAAGCATTCTGCCCTCTTTTCCCTCTTCTTAAAGCTTTCCAGTGTTTGAGAGAGGTGGGGAATGTGGATCTCTATCCATATATGAAATATATAAATAGATCTGGAACCACATGAGTTAGCTGGACAATCTTATGTTACCATGTTGAGTCTTACCATTTTTATTCCTTCAGTTTCAGCCTAAGATACTTCTCAGCACAAAGCTTCTATATCTTCCATCAGCTTGACCTTTAAAGCTAAAGGTTTAGTTTCATTAATTTAATAAGTAGAGTTGAAGAGAGAAATCTGACTTAAGAAGACGTCAACCTTCATTTCCAGTTGTTTGTTTGACATAGTATTTTGTCGAAATTGATTGTGTGTGACTTCCATCTGCTGCATAAGTTTTCATGGAGGAAGGATATCTTTAGAGATGTGCCCATCCTTACATCCATCCAGACGCATATTCAGCAAATATTTATTAAGCACTGAATATGTATTTCATTACTATGCTAGATGGTGGAAATTATCCATGGCAAACTGAAACCACCAAGGTCTGAACTGTGGCTAGCTGTTTCAATTCTCAGATTTTGGAAGAATTAGGAATTTTTTTTTCTTAGAAGCCTTGAAGGGGCAAATTGTTTCTGATTATAGGATCATGGGATCTTAGGTTTAAAGTTTAGATTCCCCCCCCCCTTTTTTTTTAGCATTTTTCCTTCAAATGCCAGAATTTTTTTTTTGCAGAGGACAGTGAAAGTAAAAATGACAATCAGCTTTGCAATTTGCCAGGTTTTGAAATTATATTTAAAAAATGAAATTGACCCTAGAACAATATGAGCATCTAGTAGGCACTTAAAATATTTATTGAATTGAAGGATGATGGATTTTCAAGGTGAGTTTGCTTTTATCTTTTTTTGTGCGTGCTTGCAGGTGGTGATGATATTCTCAATTGGGGCCCCCTTTTGTTCTCAAGGTACTAATGTGGGATGGCATGTAGGTTTGCATATACATGCTTTTGCCTTCATTTCTTAAGCCTGGGCTCTTTATTAGAAATGAACGGCAACAGTGTGTTCAAAGATATAAATGTAGGTCAACATACTGCTTACTATTAATTGATATCAACTCATCATAAGTAAAAGATAGTGTTTGTATATATTTCCATAATTTACATTGACACGCATTTTCTCATCTACTGAGCTAAAAGCTGCAGCTAATCCTGTGGCTGCTTCTCATCTTTATGCACAACTTTCTGGATTCTAGATTAACCTTACTTTTCCCAGCCACTAAAAATCAGCTTCCTCTAGCCTGACATCAAGTGACTTGTGCTAGTGTTCTTTGGTTTCCATTATGAAAATCAAACTCTTTCTTTGGTTGGGTGGGGCAGTGTAGTGGCAGCTATGTGCTAGGTAGCAAAGTGGATAGAGCACTGGTCTCAGAATCAAGAAGACATCTTCCTGAGTTCAAATGTGTCCCCAGACACTGAGTAGCAGTGTAACCCTGGACAGGTCAGTTAACCCTATTTGAATCAAATGTTCTCATATGTAAAATAAGCTAGAGAAGGAAATGGAAAATCACTCCAGTATCTTTGCCAAGAAAATCCCAAATGGAGTCACAAAGAGGTGGACATGACTGAAATGACTGAATAACAAGTACAATAAAATGATGTAGTGTAGCCAGTGGTGGACTGGAGTTTGCTCCAACAGTTTGAGCTGATTGTTAAATTTGCAGTGAGTATTTACACCTGGGAAATTGACAAATGCTGCAAATCAGGGCTTGATTGGTTGTTTTTTTGATTGTTCTTACTTTAGAAATCTAGAAAGTTGATGGAGAAAATGTTAATAATACATTAAACTTAAAAGTATGTCCAGCATGCAGTTTCCTCCCTTGGAAAGTCATTTATTCAGCATTTACCAGCACACTCCTGAGTGTAGTGGATCTTGGTGAGGTCTGTGGAACCCAATGAGTCTTATGAGACCGTTTTAGGGGATCTGCAAGGTTTTCTTGCAAAACTACTTTAATAATGATGCTAAAGTTTTATTTGCCTATTAAATATTACTTCTTTTTTCAACTACATATCCATATAAGGCTGGACTTTTCTCATATGCTTCAACTAGAACAACATATTATAACAAATCAAATGCAGAAGCGGTTATGAAAATCCAGCTTTCTTCTATTAAGCCAGATAAATAAAGAGATTTTGTAAAAATATGTGATACAATACCACTCTTCTCACCTTTAGAACTATAAGTATTTTGTTTAGAACTATAGTTATCTTGCATAAAAATATTAATGCTAACATGTGATGCTAAGTTTATTGTTGTTATTTTCAAGTGAATTAATAAATAATTAAAGATTTATCATTTTAAATTTCTAATACAGTAAATATGTACAGCTGTCACCCAGATAAACAATATTTATTTGGGGTACTCAGTTTTTAAGAATGTAAAGGGGACCTGATGGCAAAAATTTTAAGAACCGGTGGTTTAGGGGATATATTTGTAGGCGTCCATTTACTATACTTTTTACCTCTACTATCCTTTACCTCTAGCAACTTGTCTTCTGAGGCTCCTACTTCTCTTAAATGAGGGGATAGTAGTAGACCACCTATGGCATCTCTTCTAGCTATAACTATATTATGCAATGATTTTTCTCACTAAGTTACTTGGCCCCTCTTGGTTAGTTTCCACATCTACAACGTGGGGTCATTACAGAGTCATAGACTTACAAATGGACAGAACCTAAGAGGTCATTTAATTCAACGACCTCATTTTACAGATGAGGAAACTAAGCCAAGAGCAGTTAATTGACATGCTCAGAATCAGGCTACTAATAACTGACAAAGCCAAGATTCAAACCACATTCCCCTGACTTCAAACCCAGTTCCATTTCTGCTATTTATTTTTCAGCTATCTGACTCTTTGTGACCCCATTTGGGGTTTTCTTGGCAGAGATCCTGGAACAGTTTTCCATTTTCTTCTCTAGTTTATTTTTTACAGATAAAACAAACAGGTTTAAGTGACTTGCCCAGGGTCACACATCCAGTAAGCATCTGAGGCCAGATTTGAATTCAGATCTTCTTGCCTCCAGGCCTAGAACTCCATTTTGCCACCTAGCTGCCTCATTTCCATTATATTGTAATAATATCTCTTTCCTGGGGTGTTGATGAGAACAAACAATAAAAAATATGTAAACATATAAAAGTTAACTATCCTATAAACATATATTTATTAAATATATTATATATAATTACATACTACAAATGTCTATTTATTATATAATATATATTACATATTCACATGTTCATTATCTTCTTTTTCTCTCAAAATTCATTTGAATAAATATTCAATGAATTAACTGAGGTACAAGGCCCATGACTTAATGGATTGATAGGGGTTTTGTGGGATAGAAAGAATGATTATAACAGCTTATATGTATATAGTCCTGTGAGGTTTGCAAAGATCTTTAAATACAATTTGTTATTTTATTCTACAAGCATCACTAATCCCATTTTGCATATGCAGAAATTGAGACTGAGAGTTTAGGTGACTTTTTCAAGGTCACCTAGCCAGTATATATGAAGGTAGGATTTGTACTTGAGTCTTCCTAAAATTCTAACTATAGCACACTTTTGACTATATAAGATGCTGTCTCTCTCTTTACATACCCTTGTAGTTTTGTTTGTTTAATATTTCTCTTTGGGCACCCAAATATCCATTGGGAATGTTGAACTCAATACAGATTCTTGATTTGCAAGGATCAGGGAAATCTTAAATTGGGTTAGAAATAAGGAAGATGAAAATGCTCCTTTTCCAGCTGTTTTCATTAGTATTTTTTAATAAACCAAGATGTTGTCTTACTAAAGTAGAATAAACACTTGGTTGTTATTCATTAAGGCAGAAACATTTGAGCTTCCAGGGATAAACCATTCGTGTTGGATTTCTGTAGCAGAAGACAATATGGATCTATTGTGGAAAGAGAGATCTCTGGGGAATCTTTGTCTAGATCAAACCCTTTAATGATTTTTTTTGAAACTTGCATCATTTCAAAAAGATTAAAATATATATATTTTAAAATGACACATCTTAAACTTAATAATTCATAGTAAATTTGTATATCTTTTCCTGCGTTGAAGTTTTGATGATGAAATATTGTCAGGTGACCATACAGTATCATATTGTAAACGAATCATTACATGAACATTTTCCAGCCAATGCATGCTAGACTCTCGACAACAGACTAGCCTGCCAACACTTGCTTGTTATGACCTATTGGAGGACTTCCCCACTGATCATTGTAACTTGCATTTTGTGTGTTTATTTGGAAAGTAATGTAATCACTGTGACTTTAACTCTGCTATACAATATATGAAACATGTACAAATGGTTTTTCAAAATTTTTTTCTCTTCTTTCCTTATGTTTCCACTGCCCCCTTATTTTTATTCAATGCCCCCCAATTATACCAGAGGCTACTAGAGTTGCCCCTGGATTGTTCTAGCACCCTCAAGGGGTGGTATCATTCACTTAGGGAACCTATGGTAGATGACTTGGCTCCACCTCTGTAGACTTTGTCTTTATGGAGGGCAGACTGTGATTATCTTTCCAAATATGATTCGCACAGGACAAAACCTTGGAAGGTACGCCTCACTTTTACTATAAGGCTGGTGGGTGTGTCCTCAAGACTTGGGGTGAAATCTTACCTGGGATTGGGATTGTTGGTTGAATATTAGAACCAGAGAGCAGGAGCTAGTCTGAGTTGTCTGGTAGAAGTTCAGCTCCTGAGGTCTTTGGGTCCCTGACTTCCTTTAAGATACACTTAAAGCTCATCTTCTGCAGAAGGTATTTCCTGGTCTTCCCCCAACTACTAGTGCCTTCCCCTTGGGATTACTTTCTGTCTACTGTATACATATCTTATTTATAGCTAGGTTTTTATTGTTATTTCTAATGGGTTTTGTTTTGCTTTACATATTGTTTTCTCCATTAGAATGTGAGATCCTCTAGTGAAGACACAATTTTTAACTTTTCTTTTTATCTCCAGCATTTATCAGAGAACCTGGCACATAATTTAGCTGCTTAACAAATACTAGCTGATTGACTAACTGAACTAGCTCTAGAAGAAAAGACAGCAATATGAGAAGTTCTTGGTTTAAAGATGTGGATAAAATGTAGAATTTCAATTAGGAAGAAATGGATTCAAATCCTGACTCAGAAATTTTGCCACCTTGGGCAAACCATGAAACAGCTTTAGCCTCCATCTATTAGGGGATCTATAAAATGGGGTAATTAAACCACTTACCTGATAAAAGTTGTGCTGAGGCTCAAAGTGAAATAATATAAGTAAAACATTTATAAACTTCAAAGCTGCATAAAATGGGATACAAAATTAGTTATTCTTATTAAGCAGCATCAGAAAGAATGGAGTGACATGGATCATCAGATGTTGGATTGTTGACTTGTCTTTGAGACTTGAGCTTCCATTGTTATTTTTGATGTTTTTTTTTTTGTCTTTATAACAATATCAAGAGTAAACTGAGAAGTAGAAAATCATGTAATGTTGCTGTATAACAAATAGAGGATAGGAATAGCAATTGGAGATCTGAGTTTATTGGTATCAGGAACTCCCAGGATGAGGAAACACTCTCAACCAGTGTGGGTTTTGTAATCTGTAGTTTTAAAAACAAAAATAAAGTTTTTAGGAGCATAATGAATATTTTTTTAAAATAACTAATCCCTTGATTTATGTTAATCTACCTAAAATCCGCAGTTTGGGCTTTGCAGATTCTTTTATGGTGACACTACAATTTGAGTCAGGGGTACAAAAATCTTGATAAAAGTTCCATTTGACTTCAAGCAATAGCTTGTCCCCACATATGTGGTATAAAATTATTGTTGCCCCAGCAATAGATACTAGGTTTGCCTTCTTGGTGAGTCTGGGTTTATAAGAGGCCAGCAGATGCCAAACTGGTCAAACCCAGCACCTGATTTAAGCCCACTTATATCCTGGTGAGGAATTCTAGGGAGACACACTGTACTCCCAGGGTGAATGATAAAAATATTTATTTCCCCTTTTCCCTGGTTGTGCATTTTTCTTCTGGCAGCATTCAATCGTTCATCTATTAGCATAGCCCCAGAACATGCTGTGACTGCACTTTACAACCTGAGTCTGGTTCATGCTTGACTCAGGTTAGGAAAGGGGAGCCTGCTTGTGATTCTAAGGAAAAGATAAATGTGAGGGGGCCACTGGAATGTTTGAAGGGTGCCAGCAAGAAAAGTTTGCTCCAACTCAACAGTATGATTTGTGAAACTTAGAACTATGTCCTCTATCAGGACATTGAGGACATCTAAAGTCAGAATTCAAGTGAAAATGCAAAACAGTTTTTGAGTTTTGGCTGCTGTGTCCTCCCAGCCTTGTTGGAATAGGGACATTTCTGGAGTTTCTTTAGATCTTTCCAGGCTGTTGCTAATGAGAACAATGCCTGTGGCTTGCTAAAGATTTAGTCAGGCCTCTTGGGAACTAGACTGGAGACTTGGTCACAAGGGAAAGAGATCTGGGTCTCTAAGGAGAGGACCTAGATTCAAACTCTACCTCTTGTCCTTGCTCTCTGGATGACTTCATTTTCCTCATTTGTAAAATGGAGTTGCCTTTCCTCTAAATGTTCCCTGAGTTTTCTTCCAAGTCTGGAGACCACATGGTTTAAAAAGTCACTGCTTTCTTTTTACTAGGACATAAATCTCCTTAGAATAATTTCTTCTGACTTCTCTTCTCCTAGGCTCTCATGTGCTCACAGGAAAGGGAGGGAAGAGAAAGGAAAAGGCAATAAGCATTTGTAGAATGCCTACTATGTGCCAGGCAGTGCACAAAAAGATAGCACCTACCTCCCAGGGTTGGTGGGAAAATAATTGTAAAGCACTTAGCCTTACAGTTCATCCTCAGTCACCCGGAAAGGTGATGAAACTTTTAGATCATACCTACTATGTACCAGGCACAGCATTACTCACTTTACCAATATTATCTCATTTGATCCTAAAAATAATCCAGCCAGGCAACGATAGTAATAGCTAGTAATAAACATTTATATGGTGCCTACTGTGTACCAGGCGCCGGACTAAGTGTTTTACAAATATTATCTTATTGGCTATTCACGACAACCCAGCAAGATTGTTATTAATAATTACGGTGATAACTGATATTTATACAGTACTTATTCTGTGCCAGGCACTGTATTCAGTTCTTTACAGATATCTCACGTGATCCTCACAAAAACTCAATGAGA
The DNA here is from genome assembly GCA_028658325.1 of Potorous gilbertii. Lineage (NCBI taxonomy): Eukaryota > Metazoa > Chordata > Mammalia > Diprotodontia > Potoroidae > Potorous > Potorous gilbertii. The sequence goes on from JAQQSK010007198.1 coordinate 9,891, forward strand.
CAATAGAAATAATAACTAACTCTATTTCTCACTTATTCTGTGTCAAGCATGGGGCTGTTTGACAGTTATTATCTCGCAACAACCCTGGGAGATAGTTGCTAGTATTACCCCCATTTTACAGAGGAGGAAACTGAGGCAAATAGTTTAAGTGACTTGCCCAAGGTCACACAGCTATTGAGCATCTGCTGTGGCCCGATTGGAACTCACTTATCCCTAATTCCAGGACTAGCTCTCCATCCACTACATTATCTCCTTAGCTGTCTCCCATGGCCTTCCAGTGAATTCCAGTGTTATTTCCTGTAGTTTGACATACATTTTAGAAGGATTGAAGTGGAGAGAAAAGCATTCCTTATCCCTCCTGTGTTCCATTTTTGACCTACTGTGTAATTACATTTCCTCAAGTGGAATGACATGAAAAGGGAGGAAGTGACATAAGAGATGACCTACATTTTCCTAAGCAATGAATGCATGCATTAAGTAAAAAGATGCACATGTTGTGCCTTGTGACCACACTCTGTCTTCCTTCGTCCCTGTCAGCCCCATCACCGAGGAGAAAACAAAGCTCAGCAGTAACCCAGAGTGCTATTGGTTGACTTCTTTTTTTTTTCTCTCCTGACTTCCCTTGGGGGTCCAAAATGCCAACGCAGTTGAGATCCTGAAATAAGTGATTTATAACTAAAATGGCCCTCTGCAGTGAAAGGTCTATGAGAGACGGGAGAATTTATTTGCTGAGTTACTATGCAAATTTCACAATTAAATCTTAACTCAGCTCCTGAGGGAATATCAAGGATTACCGAAGGAAAGGGGCTTTGACACGATTTAAAAAAAAAAAAAGGAAAAAGTAGGAGAGAAAAGAAATAGTAGGCTACCTTCTCTCTGTGTTTCCATAGCAAATAGTGGTTGGGAATTACTATAAAGAATGAGTAATGGGACAGGGAACAGGGAAAACACAATAGGGGAAAAAAAGGGAGAACCACCCCCATCCTGAAAACATCACTTTTTTTTGCTTTGGTTGAACCCAAATTAATGAATTTTTCTTCCAAGGCCTTATTTGAACTTTATATTCCTCACTGTAGCAGGCAGTCTAGAGTGAAATAAAACCACACACATCCAATAAATCTACAACCATCTTCTCCTTTATTTTTTTTCTTTCATGTCCTCCCTTTTCATTCCCAACAAACCAGCTTCCCCTGGTTGGACTGAGCCAAACCATTCATTCCCCCAGCCCCTCATTCTAATCCTGGAAGTCTGAGCAGGAGACTTGTGTTTTGACAGGCAGTCTCCTGGGTCTCCCCACTGAAAAGGCCAAAGCTCCCTGTGCAGCAGCAATCCTGGCCTTGAAACAGGAGACAGAGCTAGTCTCTTTGCTTTACTGCATGCAAATAGGCAGGACTCAGTCCTTTTCTGCACAGAGCTCCCCAGGCTTCCTTGTGGTTGTCTATAGAATAGCAATTGACCAAACTGTGCTGTCTGCCTTTGCCAGTGCTAATGTCCCTGCACCTGGCCTATTGGTAATCCATGTTGGCACATCAGATAGCATCTAAGGCAAACAATATTTAGGGATTGCAGCATCTCACAGCCCTTAACATGGCCCCAAACACTCATTCTCCTCTCTCTGTTTGGTTAATAATCCCTGAAGGACAACAGATTTGTCCTTGCTGGATACTCATAGGGCCATGACAGTGACCCTTTGCTCATTAGGTTAGTTTTTTCTTTAAGAAAAAAAAGCCCCTTTTATTTTTCAGAAAAGAATGAGCATAGAGGCCAACTCTGATGACTGCTGGCTATTAATCAACAAGCAAGTAATGAGGCAGGCTAGGCTTGTTTTTGTTTTGGAGAATGGTGGGGTGAGGTGGAGAAATCCTGCTCAACCTTGTCTTTGGTGTCTCTTTCTCCAGCTTCTCTCCTGAAAGCAAGAAACAGTCCCTATATTCCATATATTCATATAAAAGCTTTGTGCTGAGGCCTTGCTTGGTGTCACAGTTGGTTTGGACTCAAAGATACCTTCGAGGATCTGACCTGGGAAAGGGGCCATTAGGGATAAGTCACAAAAATGTAATGACATTTGTGCAGAAGAGGGAGAATCAAGGCATCTCTTTCTCTTTGATGTCTATCTTAATTTAAATGGAGTTTAAAAAAAGACTGTTTTTTTTCCTTTATAATTTGGCTTTGGTTTGATTTGTCTAAGGATAAAGACAGAGATAGGATGAGATAGTGGTTTGAGTGCTGAGCTTAGTCAGGATGGCCTGAGTGAGAATCCTCCTTCTGACATTGACTAACTGTGTGACCTTGGCAAGTGACTCAATTTCAAGGTAACTTCAAAGGATTTCTCTGATAGAGGACGGTATCATACCTGATGATCCTCACACCAAAGGAAATCATAGATTTTTTTCCTGCAGAAAATAAAGAAAAAGGATGGACTAGGACTCCAAATAAAAAAGGTAGCACTGCCCTCTTTTGTTATCAGCCAAGGATGTTCTCAGCCTCTTCACACTAGGAACAGCATGAGGAAATACACAGAGATCTGAAAAAGACCTTTATGAAATAACGAAAAGGGAACCTGGTGGACAAAGAGAGCCATTATGGACACCGTATGATTCCCTTTCTTCTTTTTGTGGATTGGAAAGGGGTCTAGAATTATGTAATTTCTTTGTGTAGATGATGCTCACTAAGAAAACTTCCCTTTACCAAAGCACTTTCCACTTGCTTGGTATCATATAGCCCCAGTTGCCTGGGGCACTGAGGGTCAAGGGCTTTACCTAGAGGTACAGTCAATGGAAGTCAAAGGTAGAAACTGAATGCAGAAAACAACACTGAATGAGATAAACTCATCTTACCTCCATTTATTTAAATACAAATGGCTGTAAAGCAAGTTTGTTTACTTTTCTTAGTATTTATCATTCTATTCATAGTAAAGGATACCTGTATTTTAAGGATACTTTGGAATTCTGTTGTTTTTTTTTTTAATTCCTCACCTTGTAGCAAAAATAGGTTTAACCATTCTAGAGCCTGGCATAAACTTATTTTTAAATTTATTTAATTTTTAATTTATAGAATAAAGCAAGCATTTTCATAAGATAGTATAATTTAAAAAAGATGATTGAGCATGACACTGCCATTCTATTATGTACAATTTGCTATTCCTTTTAAATATATAATAAAATGATCTGGTAAATTTTTTTTTTTCCTACTGTGCTACAAGAAATGATGAGCTCAAGGATCTTAGAAAAACCTGGCAGAAACTTACATAACCTTTGAAACTTTCTCTTTAACATTTTAAACCCTTTAAATTTTTTAGGGGGCTGAAGAACACAATTCCAAAAGCAGATAAAAATATAATTAAGGTGAATTAAGAAAGGAATGAGGATTTTGTCATTCTCAAATACCTTTTAACAGATGTAGATGATTAATGTTGGCTTTTCTATCTCAGATAACCAACAGAGCTTTCTTAAAGAGAAAACTTTTTCAACTTCCTTCCCAGAGTAAATATGGGAATCTATAAAAGTGTTGGTGCCTTCTCTGGGGACATTGGCCTTGAGGTCTGCTGCAAATAAGCCACACAACTCAAAGAAGGGGGGTGCATCAAGCTGTTTTGAGTAGAAATATTTGTAATATGTATTTAGTTGTCTCAGATTTGTAGAGCTCTTTACACTTTGTAAATGGTGTTGCTTTGTGGAGTTAGATGACCTGGATAAAATTCCAGTTCTGACAATTACTTCCTACATATCCTTGGGCCAGTCACTTAACATCTATGAGCCCGTTTCCTCATCTGGAAAATGAAGATGTTGGATAAGATCATTGATTCTCAAACTTTTTGGTCTTGGAGCCTTTTCATACGCTTTTTTTTAAAAACAAATTTATTTATTTAACTTTTTACATTCATTTTCACAAGATTTTGGGTTCCAAAATTTTCTCCCCATTTGTCCCCTCTCCCCTCCCCAAAACACTGAACATTCTAATTACCCATATCACCAGTCTGCCCTCTCTTCTATCATCCCTCCCTTCTCTTGTCCCCATCTTCTCTTTTGTCCTGTAGGGCCAGATAACTTTCTATTCCCCATTACCTATATTTCTTATTTCCTAGTAGCAAGAACAATGCTTAACAGTTGGTCCTAAAATTTTGAGTTCCAACTTGTCCCCATCCCTCCCTCCCCATCCATTCCCTTTGGGAAGGCAGGCAATTCAATATAGGCCATATCTG
>JAQQSK010007199.1:0-14091 GCA_028658325.1 Potorous gilbertii
CTGTGGGCCATTGCTCTGCTGGTTCCACCTACTGCTGTTTCAGTATGCCCGGGGCCCTCCTGATCTGTTGACTGGATATGCTGCACTGTGTACTGCGGGCTCTTCCCTGTGTAACCGTTCCTTCCCGTGGACCTTCCATTCCAAATTGGGCTTTGAATCTGCCACAGTCTGTCTCCTATTGGATTCTGCAACTCCAAAATTTGGTCAGATTCTCTTTTTAGAGGTATCTGTAGGAGTCTGTCTAAGAGCTTAGGTGAATTATTGCTCTCACTCTGCCATCTTGTCTCCCCCCCGCCAACATTCATTTTTAAAAGTTTGAGTTACAGTTACTTTCCCTTCCTCCATTCCCAACCATTCCCACTGAGAAGGCAAGAAATTTAATATATATTTTACATGTATAGTTAGGCAAAACACTTCAATAACAATCATATTTTGAAGGACAAACTATGTTTCCCTCCATCTTGTCCTGCCCCTAATTATTCCATTCTCTCTTTTGACCCTATCCTTCTTCAAAAGTGTTTACTTCTAATTACCCCCTCCTCTCATTTGCCATCCCTTCTATCATCATCTCACCCCCAACTTATCCCCTTTCCTTCTACTTTCCTGTAGTCTAAAATAGATTTTCATGTCATATTGAGTGTGGATGTTATTCCCTTTTTTACTCAAATGAAATGAGTATAAGGTTCACTCTTTCCTCTCATATCTCATAATTTGACTCATTCTATTTCTCCTTTTATCCTCTCAATATATTTCTCTTACCCTTTAATTTTATTTTCTTAGATATCATCCCTACTTATTCAACTTACTTTATGGCCTCTGTCTATATGAATATAATCCCTCCAACTACCATATTACTGAGAAAAGTCTCAAGTTACAAATATGGTCTTCCCACGTAGGAACGTAAACAGAGAACTGTATATTTATTACAGTATTCAGAAGAAGTTTACATAAACAGAGAGTGTGGGTATAAGTTGACTTTGATGAAATGATTAAAAATAAGTGAGATAAAAAGGAATTTTATTGGAATAAGAAAGGAGACAGAAAAGCATAAATTTGATCACATCAAATGGTTCAAAGACCTATTACAGTAGAGAAAAAGAAGGGAGGGAGGCAAACATTGATTGAACTTCACTCTCAACAGATTTGATTTAAAGAGTAAATAATATATACACTTACTTAGGTATAGAAATCTATCTGACCCTACAGGAAGTAGAAGGAATAAGGGAGGAGGAGGAAAGTGAATAGAAGGAATAGCAGAAGGTAAGGAAGAGGTAGTAGGGGAAAGGGAAAAGAAAAGGGAGGGGAACTCAAAGAAGGAAAGGCAGATAAAACAATTAGTGGTCAGAAGCAAAAACTCACTGAGAAATCAAAACAAGTAAGAAGAGACAAAAGTATGAACGGGGACAGGGGGATAAGATAGAAAGGAAGGGTTAGAAATCATAACTCTGAAAGGGAATGAGATCAACTGCCCTATAAAAAAGAAATAGATATCAGAGTGGATTAAAAATAATAATCCTATAACATGTTAATTTCAAAAAACACATTTGACGAAGAGATTTATGCACACAAAGTGAAAAAGAAAAGGTTGGAGGAGAACAAATTATTTTTCAGTCAAGGTTAAAGGAACAGGGGTAAAAATTTTGTTCTCAGAAGGACATGCAAAAACAGATGTAATTAAAAGAGATAAGAAGGAAACTACTTCCTGCTAAAAACTATCTTAGATAATGAAGTAATATCAATATTGAACATATATGCACCAAATAGCAAAGCATCCAATTTGTAAGAGAAATTAAGGGAGTAACAGGAAGAAACTAACAGAAAAAAATATACTAGTGGAGGTCCTCAAACGTCCCTTCTCAAAATCTGAGAAAAAATAAAACCAGAAAATGAACAAGAAAGAAGTTAAAGATGTGAATAATATCTGAGAAAAGTTAGATATAGCAGAATTCTGGAGAAAACGGAATGGAAATGGAATGCAATATTCTTTTTCTTAGCAATGCTTAGCAACACGACAAAAAGTGACCATGTAGTAGGAAAGAAAAAAGTCATAATCCATAATGATGGAATAAAATTTACGTATAAAAAGTACCAGGGAAAGATAAAGTAAACATTAATTGGAAAAGAAATAATCTAATCCTAAAGAATTAGTAGGTCAAACAAGAAACCATAGAAACAATCAATAACTTCATCCAAGAGAATGACAATAAAGAGACAACATATAAAAACTAATGGGATGCAGGCAAAGCAACTCTGAGGGGAAATTTTCTTTCTCTAATTTTCTATCTCTAATAAATAAATAGAATAAAATAGAGTAAGAGGAAATCAGTTAATTGGGTGTGCAACTTAAACATCTAAAATAAGAATGAATTTAAAATCCCCAAATAGAAACCAAATTAGAAATTCTGAGAACCAAAAGAGAGATTAATAAAATGAAATTAAGATCACTATTGAACTAATAGATAAAACTGAGGCCTGGTTAATAAAAAAAAAAAAACTATAAAATAGATAATTGGCTAATTAGACTTAAAAAAAGAAAGAAAATCAAATTATTAGTATCAAAAATACACCAGTGAGGAGCAAATTAAAACAATAATTAGGAGTTATTTTACCCAACTCTGTGGCAATACATCTGACAATCTAAGTGGAATTGATGAATATTTACAAAAACAAAAATTGCTCAGATTAATAGAAGAGGAAATAAAATAAAATAACCCCATTTCAGAAAAACAAGTTGAATAAATCATCAACAACCCCCCCCCAAAAAATCTCAAAGGCCTGATCTATTTACAAGTGAATTCTACCAAATATTTAAAAAATGATTAATTAAAAATATTACATAAACTATTCAGAAAGAATAGGTAAAGGAGGAGTCCTACCAAATTCCTTTTATGTTGCATATATAGTGCTGATACCTAAACCAGGAAGAGCCAAAAGAGAGAAAGAAATGTATAGACCAATATCCCTAATGAATATAGATGCAAAAAACAACAACAACAACAAAAACACATTAGCAAAGAGATGGCAACAACTTATCTCAAGGATAATACACTATGACCAGGTGGGATTAATACCAGGAATTCCAGACTGGTACATTATTATGAACCCTACCAGCATAATTGACCATATCAATAAGAAAATTAACAGAAATCATATGATGTTCTCAGGAGATGTGGGAAAAGATTTTAACAAAATTCAATACCTTCCTATTACCAACACTAGCATAGGAATAATTGGAATTTTCCTTGAAATGATAAGTACCATCCATCTAAAACTATCAGCAAGCTTTATATGCAATGGCGATATGGTAGAAGTATTCCCAATACGATCAGGCATAAAATAAAGATGTACATTATGAATACTGTTATTCAATATCATACTTGAAATGCTAGCTGAAATAATGAGGGAAGCAAAAGAAATTGGAGGAATTATAATAGGCAATGAGGAAACAAATCTATCACTCTTTGCAAATGATATGATGGTATATCTAGAGAATCAAGTAAAAAAATATACCTAAAATAATTAGTAACATTATCCAATTTGCAGGATATAAAATAAATCCACATAAGCTTTTGATATTTCTGTACATTACTAATCAAGTCCAACAGTGAGACAGAAAGAGAAATTCCATTTAAAATTACTGTAGTCACCATGAAATATTTGGGAGTCTGCCAAAGAAGACAAACCCAGAAACTATAGGGACACAATTACAAAACACCTTTCACACAAATAAAGTCAGATCTAAATAATTGAAAAAAATATCAGTTGGTCAAGGTTAAACTGAAGTATAATAATAAAAAAGGACAATTCTACCAAAATAAATTTGGCTATTCAGTGCCATACCAATCAAACTACCAAAAATATTTTGCAGAGCTAGAAAAAATTAATAACAAAATTCATGTGGAGGGGCAAAAGGTCAAGAATATCAAGGGAATCAATGAAAACAAATGCTTGGGAAGCCACACCAGATTAAAAAGTGTATTATAAAGCAGTTGTCACCAAACCTGGTGCTAGCTAAGAAATAGAGTGGTGGATCTGTTGATTAGGTAAGGTACACAAGATATAGTAGTCAATGACTACAAGCAATCCACTGTTTGATAAACTCAAAGACTCCTCCTTTTTGACAAAAAATGCTAGGAAAAACTGGAAAGTAGTGTGGGAGAAACTAGTTATAGAACGATATTTTACAAATGTAACCAGATTTTGGTGTAAATGGTTATATCCTAAGCTAATTTGGAGAAAAATGAATAGTTTACTTGTTGATATATGGAAAGTGAAAGAATTTATGAATAATGAAAAAGATAGAGAACATTATTAAACAAAAAAATGGAACATTTTGATTACTTCAAATTTAAAAAAGTGCACAGAAAGAAATCTAATGCAGCTATGATTAGAAGGAAATCAGAACCTAGGAAAAACACTTACACTAGTGTCTTTGATAAGGGCCTCATTTCTAAAATCCTCAGAAAACTGAGTCAAATTTCTAAGGATACAAGATATTGCCCAATTTACAAATGGTCAAATGATATGAACGAATTGAAGCTATACATAATCATTTGAAAACATGCTCTAAACCACTATTTATTAGTTTCCATTTGTATTTCACTCTTCAGGGATTTATTTTCTTCAATGACTTTTTCTTTTTCCATTTGGGCAATTCTAGGTTTTAAGTAGTTTTTCGAGGGATTGTCTTTTTCACGATTATTTTGCATCACTCACATCTCTTTTTTTCTTCTACCTCTCATATGATTTTTAAACTCCTTTTTGAGCTCTTTTATGAGTTCTTTCTGGTTTTGATACCACTTTCCATTTTTCTTTAGCATTTTGACTAAAGACTTTTTTATATTGTTGTCCTCTCTTCTGAGTTGGTGTCTTGATTTTTCCTGTCTCGATAATAACTTTCTGTAGTCAGATTCTTTTTGTTGTTATTTTGCTCATATTTTGGTCTTTTTATTTTCTTTTAAATTTGAGCACTGAACCCAGAGTGAAATGGGTACACACTCAGGCTTTTTGTGCCAGTGTCTATGGGCCCTGGTGATGGTTGCACTTTTGGCTGATTCTAATGTTCCAGAATTTGTTTTGAGATACTATTTTGTGATTGTTTAGTGGTGAATATGGGAGTGATACAGTGATTTACTGTTTATTCTACTATCTGGTTTACAAGAAGTCCCAGAATGCTCAACGATCTTCCCATTTCAGACTCTAGGTCATTTGAGAAAAAGTTTCTCTGATTCACATTCTCCATGCTTAGCAGAGGACTGGCACATAATGTGTGTTTGGTAATTGTTTTGTTTTTGTTGTTTTTTAAAATTGAATTAAAAAACAAAAATCATGATTCCACATACTCTTCCTTTTGAAAAACTTAGCCCAAGATTAAAGCTGAGTTAAATTTTAAGCCTTTGTCTTCCACAGGGAGTATGTGATCAGCAGAGCAGTATTCATCAAGTAATATTTGGTAAAGCATGTGTTCATCCTTAGTTGCTGAAGAAGACAGTGGTATCAGGGAATAATGACATGACTTCCACTTGACTTCGTTTTTTGAGTGAATGAGGGCTTTGCAGGTCACCAGCTTCATTTCTCCTCCAGAATTATCTGAATCTAGTGACTAGATATTCATCAGGATGACTGGAGATGACCTAGGATGAGGCAATTGGGGTTAAGTGACTTGCCAAAGGTTACACAGCTAGTGAGTGTCAAGTGTCTGAGGTGAGAGTTGAACTCATTTCCTCCTGATTCCTGCACTAGTGCTCTTATCCACTGCATCACTTAGCTGCCCTATTTCATAAGGCACTATCTAGTTGAACATAGGCTAGTGAATTAATGTCTGGAAAAGACTTTGGTAAGCAAAGATTCAGTCATAATAGCAAAATCTGTGGTCTTGGTGCTAGGAGAAACTACCTGATGATATCTCTAGAATACATTAGTGATACTTAGGTGTCTGAAGTATGAATTGTCCCTCCATATATATGCCCAAACCACACATACCCCCATGTATGTCCATCCTTTCTACTGATATTGCAGATATTTGTGAGAGATTTTAGCAAATTTAGCAAAATGAAGCAAATGTAATGCTAACATTTCTTTTTTGCTCTCTTCCTTCATTAAATGTATGTGCATTTAACTAACTGGACCCTCTAGCTGACTACTAAATGTAAATACATTGATGGGGGCTTGTGAGCTATGAAATGATAATTTCGTATTTTGGTCTTTTTACTTTCTTTTAAATTTGAGGTGAACCGAATTTCAATATTTCTACACTCATCACTAACAACTTTGCTGAGTCGTTTTGGAATGAAGCAGTTTAACATCTAAATTCATCTGTTTTTTTTTTCATTTTGTGCATGTCTGCACTCCTTTATCCTTGTACATTTTTTATTTTTTTTATTTTTAATGTTTTACAATTACTACCATAAATCTTAAATTATATCCTTATACTTAAAATCATAAAATAGCAGCTTTAGAATGGGAAAGAATCATAAAAGAATCGTAGAATGCATGCATTCCAACTTTCTTCAACTCATTTACGAAACAGGGAAACAATTCAATGGAGAGATAATAAGTGTCCTAACATCATGCAGATGGTAAGTAATCAACTTGGGACTTGAACTCAGATCTTTTGACTGCAAATCTTCCCTTTAATTAAATTTTCTCCCATCAAGTTATTATTAACACCATGGTCACTAAGTTCAAGTGCCTTTGTACTGTCTTCATTCTAATTCACTGTATTGCAGCTTTTCATATTGTTGATCATTCACTCTTCCTAGAAGCTCTCTCTTTGCATGAATTCCTGGAGTCTTGTACTTTTTTATTTTTCTCCAGCCCATAAAAGCAATCTTTATTAGTTCCCCTTTTCTGAATTGTTATCCACATCCTCTACACAGTACCCTGAGCTCTCTTCTCTTTCCCTCTCTAGACTCTACACTTTACTGTTTACATACATCTATCTACTTTCTCTACTCATATGGTTTAATCTAGTCTCAAATGTTCTCAAATTTCACCTGGATAATTGTAGTAGTATCTCTTCTTCAATTCTCTCATCTTTTAGCCAGATAGCAAATACACCTTTCTGAAACACTGATCTATTTAGGTCACTGAATACTCAAAAATCTTCAATTGCTTATTCTTTTCTTTGCAGTAATCTAAAACCTCCTCACAATGGTACTTAGAGACTTCTGCAATCTGGTTGACAACTAACTTTCTGGACATTTCATAACACTTCCATATCCAGCAGTTTTTGACTTCTAACACTTTGTTAGCAAGTCATATTAGCTGTTCCCTATACCTGGCATTTTATATTCCCCTTCTGAGTCTTTGTACAGCCTTTCTCTCCTGCTTAATACATACCTAATCTTCACTTCAGCCACTAGGAATCAATTTATATGCCACCTATACAAAGTCTTTCCTTACCCAAAGGACCCTCTCCTTTATTTGTATTCAATACATCATGAAATGTTCTTATATTTCATTATCTGTATATGTACTATAATATAACTTCTTTGTTTAATTTTGGAAGATGTCCCCTATGCCTTCAATACATTAAGTAGTTGACAAATGTTTGCTTAATGAATTGAAAATATTTTACCCTGTGTCACATTCCTGATGTATATCCTGCCCCTCCTTATATAATATTTATACGAAGTAATTTCCGAATTTACTGAATGTATTCTAACTATTCCAGTTATAGTGTGGCAAATCATCCATAAACATTAATTTAACTGTGTATATTCTCAATTTGTACTTTTGGGTTAATATATAGGAGAGGAGCCAAACCATATTCCTATTTACATATTTAATATAAATAAAACCACACGACAACATTGGTTTCTTAATTTTGTAAACTATCCTTTTTTAAAAATATCGGGCAGAAAGACAACAGAAAAACACAAGAAGTAAACAGAAAACACCTACTGAAGAAAAAAAGTCAGCAGCAGAGAGTCTGGCATGAACTCTAAGTCAGAGTTTGAAAAGGATGCTAGTGGATGAAACCATGAGAGAGATAAAACTCAGTCATAAAATGAAACAGATTTTTGACCATTTTTGTTATAAAAAAGGCATTTTTAGAATGAAAACAATGTGGCAAGGTTTCAGTTAGCACAGCTATGAATCCCCTAAAGTTACTGCATCATTTGAATTCACTCTACATATTTCATTGTTTCAGAACCAATTACCAAATTTTTTTTTCATAATTATAACTTTGAGAGGTGAAAATTCAGGTACATGAGACTGCTTCCTGGGACTTATTCACAATACTCTTGACTGAGTTGTAACATAATCAGTGCATTTGATTTTTGCAACCTTGGGATTAAATATTATGCAATGGAGTAGTAACAAAATTTTAAATGCATCTGGAACTAAAGAAATCTATGCTGGAGGCAATATAATTTTAAAGGCACATGGATCTTTTCAAGATATCTCAAAGGGAGGATACTTCAACTGTACTTTCACTACCTCCTCCAGCACACAGAAAAAAAAGGGAATGAGGAGACAGCAACTTCTGATCTATATGTCTGCTTTTTCATCTCTATAACATCTTTATAGGAACAAATTGTACATGCATGGACATATCTTCAACAAAAATATGAAAATAGACAAAACAAGAGTCCATGGAAATTGCTATTGAAAAGAGGTTCTTTCACAGTCACACAAATGTCTAAAAGATATAGAGGATATGAGATTGTATGGCTTTGATCATTTGTTGATTTTTTTTCTGAGTCTCTTCGATTTTTATTTTATCTGTTTTCAGTATTGTACAATCATTTCCATTTAGCTTAAACTTATCCTGCTCCTTCCCCCATAATGGCCCCCTCCCTTCCTGAGATGGCATGCAATTTTATATAGGTTCTACACATATTCTTATTAAGTACATTTTCACCTTAACCATATTGCAGAGAAGAATTAAAATGAACGGGAGAAATCATAAAACAAATCAAAATGTAATACAAAAGAAAATGATCTGCTACATTCTGCGATCGAATTTCATAGTTTTTTCTATGGATGTAGAAGGCATTTTGCCTTACGAGATAACTGGGAATTTTTTAAGACCTTGCATTGCAATGAAGTACTAAGTCTTTTAGAAAAAATTCCTTGCACATTGTGGTTGTTGCTGTGTAAAAAGTTCTGGTTCTGCTCTGTTTACTCAGAAACAGATCCCTTCTCCCTTCCCCTCCCAGAGTTTTAATTTTTTACCACCACCTCTCTGTTTCCCCTCCCCTTTTTCAGCTTCGCTCCCTTTTAATCCCCTTTTCCTTTACTACCTCTTCCCCCCATTTAAGTCTCCCCTCCCTTTTATTTCCACCTCCCCCTCCTACTGCTTACACAGTTAATTGTATTTCTGTACTTAACTGAGTTTGCTGTACCCCCTTGACTCCAATCAGATGAGAGTACCTCTCTAACAATGTTCATTTTCCTCCGCCCTTTCCCTCTATTGTAATATATTTCGTGCCTCTTTCTGTGATTGAATTTATTTGTTCCTTCCTCCTTTTTTCACATCCTCCATTACAATCCCTTTCCACCATTAAATCACATTTGTCATCATCCCTTCATTTAATTTATACCCACTCCCTCTATCTATGTATATCCCATTTACACATCATAATAAATATAAAATTCTCAAGATTAACAAGTATTATCTTCCCTTATAAGGATGTGAAAAGTTTGCCTATATTGTGCAACAATCCCTGCCCCAACCCCATTTACCATTCTATGCCTCTCTTGAGATCCTTGTTTGAAGATCAAATTTTCTATTGAGTTCTGGCCTTTTCATCAATAATGTCTGGAAATCTCTTATTTCATTGAATGCCCATCTCCTTGCCTGAAATATTATGCTCACCTTTGCTGTATAATTAATCCTTGGTTGTAGTCCCAGCTCCTTCTCCTTATGGAATATCGTATTCTAATTCCATCAATTTCAAGTTCCTCTGTGATTGAGTGTAGCTCCTTGATGTTTGATTTGTTTCTTTCTCACTGTCTGCAGTATTTTCTCCTTCACTTGATAATTCTGGAATTTGGCAACGACATTCCTTGGAGTTTTTGGTTTGGGATCCCTTTCAGGAGGTGAGTGGTAGATTCTTTTGATAACTATTTTGTCTGCTGGGTCTTGGACGTTTGGACAATTTTCCTGATGATTTCCTGCAAGGTGTTGTCCAGATTCTTTTCTTCATCGTGGCTTTCTGGCAGGTAAATAGTTCTTAAATTTTTTCTCCTGGATCTTTTTTCCTGGTCTTTTGTTTTTACCAATTAGGTATTTTACATTTTCTTCTATATTTTCATCCTTTAGATTCTGTTTGATTGATTCTTGATGTCTCATAGATTCATTAGCTTCTAATTGCCCAGTTTATTTTCATCAAATTGTTTTCTTCAATTAACTTTTGTATCTCCTTTTCCATCTGTCCAATTCTTCCTTTTAAGGAATTATTTTCACCAAGTAGGTTTTGTACTTCATTTTCCATTTGTCCAAATTTATTTTAAGGATATGTTCTCTTCAATGAATTATTTTTTCATATTTTTGAAATCATTGGCCAGTTTGTCTTTTATTTCTATAATTTGTATTTTAAAATTCTTCCTGAACTCTTCCAAGGAGGCTCTTTGTGCTTCAGACCAGTTCATATACTCTTCTGAAGTTTCAGATGGTAGTACAATTTCAATGTTGACCTCTTTGGTAATTTTGTTTTGGTCCTTGTCCCCATAGAAAAATTCTATGTTCTATGAACTGGTCTGAAATACAAAAAGCATTCTTGGAAGAGCTGAAAAAAGATATTAAAAGCCAAGTTAGGGAAATAGAAGAAAAACTGGCCAATGATTTTTAGAATACTAAAAAAAGAAATCTGAGAAGAATTTAAATGTAAAATTGGACAATTGGAAAAGGAAACACCAAATCTAACATGAAAAATTGGACAATTGGTAAAGGAAGCACAAAATCTAACTTGAACAATTGATAAAGGAAGCACAAAAAGTAACTGAAGAAAATAACTCCTTAAAAGGAAAAATTGCACAGATGGAAAAAGAGAGGCAAAAGTTAACTGAAGAAAACAATTTGATAAAAATTAGGATGGGGAAACAGAAGTTAATGATTCTATGAGACATAAAGAATCAGGCAAACAGAATCTAAAGAATGGAAAGATAGAAGAAAATGTAAAATATTTAATTGGTAAAACAACTGACTTGGAAAATAGATTCAGCAGAGAAAATTTAAGAATTATTGGTCTATCAGAAATTCATGATAAAAAAGAGCCTGGACAATATCTGCCAGGAAATCATCAAAAAAAACTGCCAAGAAGTCTTAAATCCAGAGGGTAAAATAGCCTTTGAAAGAATCCACTGTTCATCTCCTGAAAGGAGTCCCAAGCTAAAAACACCAAGGGATATCATTGCCAAATTCCAAAACTATCAAGTGAAGGAGAAAATACTACAGATAACCAGAAAGAAACAAATCAAATATCAAGGAGCTACAGTCAGGACTACACAGGACCTTCCAGGTTCTACATTAAAAGACTGAAGAAATTGGAATATGATATTCTCTAAGGCAAAGGCCTTTGGTCTGCTGCCAAGGATCAATTGCCCAGCAAAACTGAAAATAATATTTCAGAGAAGGAGACGGGCATTCAATGAAATAAGGGATTTCCAGACCTCTTTGATGAAAGGGACAGAGCTCAATAGAAAATTTGCTCTTGAAACATAAGTCTCAAGAGAGGCATAAAAATATAAGTTGGAGGAAATTTGTTATTCAATGTAAGCATACTGATTATATCCCGATAAAGGAAGGTGATAGGTTGATAGTTGTTAATTTTGAGAATTTTATATTTGCCATAATCTATAAAACTGATAAACATACATGGAAGGAGTGGCTGTAAAGTGGCTATAAAGTAAATGATGTGATGATAAAAAATGAGCAAATGGTGTGAAGGGGTTGTAACAGGAGTTGTTAAGAGGATGAGGCAAAAGCTGCAAAACACATCACAGAAAGAGGCACAAAATTATATTACATTACAGGGAAAGAGTGGAGAGAGATGGGCATTGTTTGATATTTGCTGTCTTTGGATTTGGTTCAAGGAGGGAACAACAAACTCAGTTAAATATAGAAATCTAACTAGCTTTATAGGCAGTAGACCTGGAAGGGAGAAAGAAAAGGGAGGGGAGGCAAGAATTGAGGGAAGAAGTAGTAAGGGTAAAGGGGAGTAAAAGTGAGAGGAGTTGAAAGAAGGAAGAGAAGACTGATTGAAGCGGTTGGCAAAAATTAAAACTCTATTGTGAAGAGAGAGAAGGGAGAACTAAAAGCACAAATGGGGCTAAAGAGGATGGAAGGAAAGATATAGGTAGCAATCATAACTGTAAATGTGAATTGGATGAACTGTCCTATAAAACGAAGATGGAGAGAGAAAGGAAAATATTTTTTTCCTGAGTGGCACATGGCACATATAAAAAAATTGACCATGTATTAAGCCATAAAAATCTCATATTCCATTGGAGATGGGCAGAGATGGTCAATGAATTCTTCTCAGATCATAATACAATAAATACTATATGTAATCAGAAGCCATGGAAATATAAAGCAAAAGTTAATTGGACACAAAACTATCTAATCTTAAAGAATCAGTAGATTAAAAACAAAATTATAGAAACTCTCAACTGCATGCCCATAAATTCCGGAATCCAAATGAGGAGAATGATTATTTTTTAAAAAATTAAATTGCCCTGTATAACAAACAGAAGAGGAAGATGAGTAATTAAATATACATCTCAGAAATGTAAATTGAATCAATAAACTCCTGAAGAAAAGATCTCTAGGGCAAGATGGAGGGAAAGACACAAATAGTCATCATAATTGTGAAGGTGAAGGGAATGTACTCTCCCACAAAATGAAAACGGATAGCAGAATGGATTAAAAATCATAATCCAACAATATGTTGTTTACAAGAAACACATTTGAAATGGAGACATACACACAGAGTAACGATAGAAGGATGGAGCAGAATATATTTTGCTTCATCTAATATCAACAACAAAAAGCAGAAATAGTAATCCTAATCTCACACAAAGCAAAAGGACAAACAGACCCAATCAAAAGATACAAGGAAGGAAACTATTTCCTCCTAAAGGGCGTCATAGACAACCAAGTACTGTAATTACTAAACATTGATGCTCCAAGTGCTTTAGTATTCAAATCCCTAGAAGAGAAGTTCAGAGAGTTAGAGGAAAAAATAGACAGTAAAACAATACTGGTGATGGATCTCAACCTCCCCCTCTCTGAATTTGATAAATCTGACCTCAAAATAAACGAGAAAGAAATTAAGGAAGTGAATAAAACTCTGTATATGGTAGAAATGATAGCTCTCTGGAGAAAATTGAATGGGGATAGAAAGGAATATACCTTTTTCTCAGTAGTACATGACACATGTGCAAAAATTGACCATGTACTAGGACACAAACACCACATAACTGAGTGCAGAAAGGCATTGATATTCAATTCATACTTCTCAGATCATACTTAAATAAAACTTATATATAATAAACGTCTGTGGAAAGATAGACCAAAATTTGATTGAAAACTAAAGAATCTAATCCTAAATAAAAAGTTGGTTAAACAAAAAATCATACAAAAACTCAACAATTTATTTAAGAGAATGACAAAAATGAGACAACCTACCAAATCTTAAAGGATACGGAAAAACAGTTCTTAGGAGAAGTTTTATATCTTTGAGTGCCTACATGAGTAAATGTGAAAATGAATGTAAAAAATTAAATAAATAAATTTATAAATAAAAGAAAAAATAAATTAGATTTATCTAACTTTCTCTTGTTGTTGGGCTTTCTTAGTAATGCATAGAAATGCAGAAGAGTTGTGTGGTTTTATTTTTACTGTTTTATGCTTACATATTTATTTTTACTTTTCAAAATTCATTTCCACAAAACTTTGAGTTCCATATTTTCTCCCCATCTCTCCACTTTTCTCACCTCCCTTCCATCATCCCCCCCACTCTTCTTATCTCCTTCTCTCCCACTTTCCTGTATTGTAAGCTGTGTTTTCATACCACAATGAGTGTGCATTTTATTCCTTCCTTTAGGCGAATATGATGACAGTAAACTTTATGTTTTTTT
>JAQQSK010007200.1:0-14090 GCA_028658325.1 Potorous gilbertii
GATCTGCCCAGCTAGTGCTTGGGGTCTGAGATTCAAATGCTGCTCCCCAGCCTCAGGGCTTTCAGAGGCAGGCCTGGCTGCTATTCAGGGTAAGATTAAATCAGGTTCTCAGGTGGGCTCAGGGCCTCCGCCCAGGCTCAGTTCCCTCAGGGGTTTTATGCAGAGACCTTTTGTAATGGAGCTCCTGCCGAGCTCCTGCCTGCTCCAGGAGCCTCTGGCTGCCTGCTGCCTCTGCTGCTTTCTCCTGAGGGGGCCCGAGTTATGGAGACACCCCGCTCCCCTCTCAGCCTGTACAGACGTCTCTCTCACTGACTTGTGCTTCTGTGGGTGGAGGGAACTTCACGGCCGCTGGAGGTTCCGTCCCTGAAAACTGCTCGGATCTGCTCACTCCTCTCAGTGCCACACTCCCAGGGCAGGGCAGGGCTCTGCTCCCATCTGGTGCCTGATGGACATTTGGGATCGGTTTTTCAGGGCTTTCTGGAACAGAAATCTCCTTCACTGTGTTGCTGCATGGCTTCCACTGTTCCAGAATTTGTTGGGAGTTCTTTTTAGAGAAAATCCATGGGCTGTGGGTTGGGAGCTAGCATATGTGAGTCTTTCTCCTCCACCATCTTGGCTCCGTCCCCTAGATTTTCAATAGAGGGTTTCTGGGACTCAATCAATAATCACAACATTGGAAAGGCATTACTGGATTATTATGTCTGTTGTGAGCTTTGTCCAGACATATTTTCATTGGTATGGGTCTATAATCCCAAATAGGCCTGGATAACATGTACCTCTATAGCTAGTAAGACAAGTTTAAGACCTTGAGTGTCAGTGATGATCTGCATGTTGCACTACCAGAATTTTGAGGTATGTGATAATTATGCTCAAGTAGATGTTAGTATCTGCTTGACTATCAAGTTCCCACTGATCTTTGTAAGTAAAAAAGGAAGATTTAGAATCCAATAGACTTAATACCTGGACAAGCTGCAAATGAGGATGTACTTCTGAGGAGATATTTGGCAATTTACACTGCTGATGGGCTCACTTTCATCAATGATACTAGAAAAGTATCTATTTCACAACAAATTACACATGGTACATAATTTACAAATGTTTGCTGAATTAAATTAAATTAACCTTTTAAACAATGGGTTTTTAGCATTGTGTGTGTATGTGTATGTCATGGGTCCCTGTTTTTAAAAGCATAAAATAAATTCATAGCATTACAAAGGAAATAAAATATATTGAAATATAGTTATTATTTTTAAAAAGTCTATGTGCTCAGGTGAACAATTCATATTTTAGACCTATTTGCAGGTAATCTAAAAAGAATATAGGTTAAAGATGACAAGATCTAATAACATTCATTTATTTGTAATAAGAGACAGAATACAGAGAAAGGAAGGATGGGAAAAGAGAGAGAAACAAAATCAGAGGTAAAGTAGTATGTGAATATAACAGTAGATCTGAATCAGGAAGACCTGGATTCCAAACTCATCTTCGTAAATTACTAATTGTGTTAACCTGTGGCTCAATCTCAGCTCCAGTTTATTCATCTGCAAAATATCCCTAATAATAATAACATTCATCTCACAGTTTTGTTGTGAAAATCAAATGGGAAAATTCATGTAAAGATTTTTGAAAATCTTAAAGTGCTTGAAGAATGTTTTGAAAATTTAAGAGTGTCGGATTTATAAATAAGGGAAGAATTTAGGAGCAAATAAGATACAGAAAGCTTTATGAAATGTAAAATGAATAATTTTGATTATATTGGATTAAAAAGGCTTTGCACAAACAAAACCAATACCACTAAAATTGTAAGGAAAGCCAAAACCTGGGGACTGGGGGTGGAATAATAAGTATCTCGGAATAAAGACTTCATTGCTCAAATATAAAGAGAGCTAAGTCAGACTTATAAGAATAAAAATCATTTCCCAATTGATTAAAGGTCAAAGGATGTGAACAGGCAATTTTCTGACAAAGAAATGATAGCTACCTATAGTCATATGAAAAATACTCTAAATCAATGTTGATTAGTGAAATGCACATTAAAACAACACTGAAGTACCACCTCACCCCCTATCAAATTGGTTAATATGACAGAAGAGGAAAATAATAAATGTCCGAAGGCATTTGGAAAAACTAGGACACTCGTGCATTATTGGCGGAGTTGTGAACTTATCCAACAATTTGGAACTATGCCTGCTAGGTCTATATTCCAAAGAGATATCCCAGAAAAGGGAAAAGAACCCATTTATACAAAACTATTCATAGCAGTTCTTTTTGTGATGGCAAAGGACTGTGAGGTGAGGGGACACCCGTTAATTGGGAATGGTTGAATAAATTCTGGTACATGATTTAATGGAATTTTATTGTGCTATAAGCAATGACAAGAATGATTTCAGGAAAACCTGGGAAGACTTACATGAACTGATGCAAATGAAGTGAGTAGACCCAGAAATAATAATATTTATGATATCAAGTTAAGGTCATTGATAACATAAGGGTTGCATTTGCTATAAAACTTATCAGAAATAACTACAGAGGACATGATATTTTTGTTCCTGGAAAATGCACTGCAATATTTGACAAACTGTAAAATCTAGTCTGGTTCATTCTTCCTTCAGAGTGACTTCACTAAGGTGAGAGTCTTAGGGAAAATTTCCATTTATGCACATTTACTGTTAGTCTTGTCATAAACACTTAAACTTAAGTATCCTTTTAGTAATTTTTTATCCAATGCCATTGTTCTGTGGCTTCATATCAAAAGTCAGCATAGGGCATAACGTTTTATTAGAACTGAGGCATTTAATTTTTGAAGTGTAGGGAGTTAGTTGATTTGAATAATACCTTAAATTGATATAACATCTCTCTTCTGAGTAAGTCTAAACTCAAAAACTTCATTGAAGAACACTCTTATTATGGATGCTGACACTAACTGTGAATGAATCACCCTCCCCTGTTGTTTACTCAGAAGGGAGGACCTGGGTAGAAACTATTTGCCTGGAGAATGGATCAAACCCTTTCAGTCAAATTAGATAAATAAAGGTACATTTTCACATGGATAAAACATTTTTATCTTAATTCTGATACCTAATTATAGCTGAGGGAAGGACTGTAAAAATAAATAATAAAAATTTTGATTTATATCAATTTATTGGGAGAAGAGAGAAAAGTAAGTAATCAGAATAAAGTGGAGAAAAATTTTTATATTAGTTTTGATTCTTATATCTAAGTTTATTAAAGCAAAAAGTGTCCTCACATAGCTGTTAAAGATTTAGATATATGAAAGCAAAACTTTCCCAAAAAGGATTAATTGTGAGACCTCACTACATTCTTTGGGAACAAAATTAACAATACTTTCAAAATTAATTATGAATGTAACTACTATAAAGAAATAATTTGTTCATTTTCATCTGTCTCCATTTTCAGCATAGCTAAAACTCTTTATCATAAGACTGTTATTTGTATAAAAGGCTAACTTTGTAATTGAGGCTTTTATTGAAAAGCAGTATATTATTGTAGATAAACTGAAAGACCTAGAGTTAGAAAAGATTGGTTACAAATTCTGCTTCTAGTTATGTGACCCTAGGTAAGTACTTCTCTGAATTTTAGCTTCCTTGTCTATAAAATGGAGTGAATAATACCTATAATATCTATTTCACTGGGTTATCCTGAGGTTCACATGAAATAAGATACGTAAAATATTCTGCAAGTTCTGAAGAACTATATAACTACTATATGTATTTTACTGTGTGCAGGCAAAACTTATCAAAGTGACATGGTGTGCCCCTCCTATACATAAATTTGATTATAACATAATAATAATCCATGTTACAATGAAATTTAGCTTAGGAAAAACTATAAAAATCAAACTTGTATACTAAGAATTTATGCTGTCGTATTCTAACTTATGAATTCTAGCTTTTGAATTTCCTTAATATATTCCCTAAGGATCTCGTGAGAGAGGTAGTAGTAGTTTAGATAGAAAGCTGAAAGTTCTGTGTTCAAGTTCCAACTCTAACATATAATGGTTGTGTGAGCCTGGGCAAGTCATTAAACCTCTCATTGACCCAGGTAACTCTCTAAAATTCTAAGTTGAATTTAGGTTACTGACTTTAGACTATTAGGGAGGTTTTTGTTTTTACTCCATATTTTCCTAAATTAATGAAATCACAGGACCAGCCCCTATTCAGCAGGGGCAAAATCACTTCACTTCCTCTTTAAAAGGAAGGATGCTTTGAGATCATCAAGTAAAAACAATTGTCATCTCTTGCTGCTTTCTGAAAGATAGTCTAATGGATTCCTAGTACACTAATATGTATGCTAGCCTCTCCCTGTCTCTGAGTTTTCTAGTCGAGAAACTCAACTGGAAGGTTGTCCTAGTGTCTTCAACAGTAATAGGAAGTCTGGAGTAGGGGTGAGTTTGAAGGGAAAGATAATGAAAAGGAAAGGTCATTTTTGAACATCCTGAGTTTAAGATACTTACAGGATATCCGGTTTAAAATGTCTGTATTTTCCTGGATAGATTAGGGCTTTATACATACTTCCAAGAATGAACTCTATAGAGATGATAATTGATCCCAAGGGAGCTTATGACATCACCAAGTGTGAGAGAAGAGAGAGAAAAGAGAGAGGAAGATCTAGGACAGAGCTTTGGGGCATACCCAAAGTTAGAGAATCCAACATGAATGAATATTTTATGAAAGTCTAAGGAGGAGTAGCCCTCCTCTTCCCCATTGTAAGTCCATAAAGACAAAGTGACTTACAGAGATAGGATTCAAACCCAGGTCCTTCAACTCCAAACTTCTTGCCATTATACTACAGTCCCATATGATTGTTACCTATTCCAACGAACCCAACAGACAATTCAAACATTCACAGGATCAGAGTTTAAGAACTGAAAGAACTTTACAATGGTCTAACCTCCTTACTGTAAGAGAAGAGAAATGAATAAGTGTAAAGCACCTGGCTGGTTGGTTGTTATCCTTCATTCTCAAAGAGGACCAAAATGACATCATTGTGCTAGAGTCAAGTTTCAGTGTGTCTGACTGTTGTTGATCAGACCAACACAAGCTCAGAATGCTCTACCGGCATGTTGGGCACAAATAATCCGTGTGAACAGTTGGGGTGGATACTCTAAATTTGTGCATTCTGCAGCTCCTTTGAGCTGTTTCAGTTTTGCTTTGCTCATAGAGAACAGCACCTTCTCTGATGTGGGCACACCATGCTGAGTGGTCTTATGCCAGTGTCTCCCATGTCACATAGTCAATTCCAAACTTACCGAGAGAGGCCTTGAGATTTTTCTGACTATCATGTGATCACTTGTCCTGTGTGAGTTCTCCACAAAATAGTGCCTTTGGCAAACTTATGTTTTAGATCCTTATCTTGTATTTTCCTCACAACAACCCTGATAGGTGATGTTACCATCCTTATTTTAGATATGAGGAAACAGGCAATTAGAGGTTAAGTGGTTTATACAGCTATGAGGCCGTATATGAGGCCAGATTGAGTTCAGGTCTTTCTGACTCTAGATTCAATGTTTCATTTACTGTGCCACCTACAATACAGTTGATCAAGCTGAGCCCTAGAGCAATTAAATAATTTGCCCAGATCATACAGGTGGCATGGCTGGAATTTAAACCAGTGCTGGAATTTAAACCCAAGTTTTCTTGCTCCAAATCCATAATGCTGTCCACTATGTCATACTGCTTATCCTAGAAGCATTGATTCTAGTTAATTTTGGAACCAAGTAGTGATGTGGCAGGAAACTTACCTTCAAGGTAATTTTTACATTGAACTAATATAAAACAAGGTTTTCTTCCCTGAACATATATTGAGGAAGAATAACATGTGTGGGAAGCAGTAAATCAACATACTCACGGCTAAATCTATTGCTGAAAATTCACGAATGGCAAAATCTACAGAAAAATAACCAAAACCTGACTATATGTTATTACTAATCTACTCCAGAAAGGATAAGTGGCCCAGATTTATTTTTAATTGACTAGTGTGTAAAATCAACTCTTTATTCTCTACACTAATAGAAGATATTTCTTGTGTAGATCATTCTAATATAATTTTATAGCCACTTGTCCACTGCACTCATGCTTCATTGAGCCTGGTTTTATTATGCCCTAGGTTGAACTAGGGACATCTCAGGCTGGATTTCAGTTAAATTTAGAGACATGTGTATACATATATATATATGTATATATATATGTGTGTGTGTGTGTGTGTGTGTGTATACACACATATATATGATACATACTTGTATATATATATATATATATATATGGTACATTTCAGTTAAATTTAGAAACATATATGTATGTGTGTGTATGTATATATATACATGTATATATATGTATATATATATACATATATACATGTATATATATATATATGATACATACTGTGACCATTGTGGAAGTAGAAATAGTCTAACCTGCTGCCTGCAATGGAAATTAGGCTAGGGTTTTTTTTTCTTAAAAGTTATTGAAATCATGCTTTATTCCCTTTATTCTGATTGAATCAGGAGGTTGGAGACCTGATTACTGATATTACCACTTGAATACCAAAGTAGCATAAGAAACTCCAGGAATACTCTGAGACTCAACTGGCTGACAACAATGGGTACTCAGAGGCCAGGAGCTTCACTCTACTTAATCAACTCCTGTTAAAATCAAATACTTGTTGAATGTCCTCTTGGTAAGGCTGAATGTATCTCCTTTTCTTAATTTTTTAATGATGGTATCTCATTTCATTCCAACCATGAACTTAAACAATCAGGGACCTGATCAGAGTCAAGCCAATCCCAGCACAACTTTTTCTTAGTCGTTAAATCTTTTATTTCCTCCAACTATCCTAATACTGAGAAAGGTCTCAATTACAATTATTATCTTTCCATGTAGTAATGTAAACAGTTCAACTTTGATAAGTCCCTTTTGATTTCATTTTCCTTTTTAGCTTTTCATGCATCTCTTGATCCTTGTATTTTAAAATCAAATTTTCTATTCAGCTCTAATTTTTTCAACAAGAATGCTTGGAAGTCTTCTATTTCATTGAAGTTCCATATTTCCCCTGAAGTATTATACTCAGTTTTGCTGGGTAAATGATTCTTGGTTTTAGTCTTATCTTTTTTGCCCTCTGGAATATCATATTCTAAGTCTTCCATCCCTTAAAGTTGAAGCTGCTAGATTTTGTGTTATCCTGATTGTGCTTCCACAATATTTGAATTGCTTCTTTTTGACAGCTTATAATATTTTCTCCTTGACCTGGGAACTTTGGAATTTGGCTACAATATTCCTTTCCTTTTGGGATCTCTTTCAGGAGGTGATTGGTGGATTCTTTCCATTTCTCTTTTATACTCTGGTTCAAAATGTCAGTTTTTCTTGATAATTTCTTGAAAGATGATGTCTAAGCTCTTTTTTATCACAGCTTTCAGGTAGCCCAATAATTTTTAAATCATCTTTTCTGAATCTGTTTTCCATGTCAGTTTGTTTTTCCAATGAGATTTTTCAATTGTCTTCTATTTTACCATTCTTTTGGTTTTATTTTATAGCTTCTTGATTTCCCATAAAGTTATTAGCTGCCATTTGCTCCATTCTAATTTTTAAAGAATTATTTCCTTCAATGAATTTTTTGACCACTTTTTCTATTTCACTCATTCTGTTTTTTAAGGTATTCTTCTTCTCGCAGGCTTTTTGGACTTCTTTTGCCATTTGGATTAGTTTGATTTTCAAGGTGTTATTTTTTTTTCAGCATTTTGGGGGGAGGTTTCCTTTAGCAAGCTGTTGACTCATTTTTCATGATTTTCTGGTATCACTCTCATTTCTCCTCCCAATTATTCCTCTATTTCTCTTACTTGATTTTTTTTGAGCACTTCCATGGCCTGAGGCCAATTCATGTTTTTACTAGAGGCATTGTATTCAGGAGCTTTGGCTTTGTTGTCTTCTTCTGGCTGTATGTTTTGATGTTCCTCATCAACAATGACATAAGAAAATACCTCTTTGCTGAGAAAGTAAGAATCTATAGTCTGTTACCCCCCTCCCACCTCTGTTGGCCAATTACTTGGCTTTTGTCCTTTAAGTGGAGGGTTCCAGAAACAGCCTCTTCTTCAGCAGTGGCTGCAGTCACCCTGGGGCTGTGGCTAGGGCTAAGGCTGGGGCCAGACCATGTTCCCCTCTCAACCATGTGAGAGACCCTTTCCACTGATATTTGAAACTCTCTTTAGCATTTATGGGTTGAGAAGTCTGGAATTTGCAGCAAATACCAGCGATTCAGCTCCCTAAGACCAGTTCCCAGTCTCATGCAGTAGATCCTTCTTGTGAGCCTTATATCACTTTGAAACTTCTGATGCTCTAGAATTTGTTTAGAGTAATTTTTACAGGTTTTTTTGAGGGGCTTGGGGTACAGCTGTAGGAGGTCCCTGTTTCTACTCACTCATTTTTGGTTCCACTTTCTACATTATCAAATCTATTGGCCTGTCATCATTCCTCTTTCTTTTTGATACTTCTCTGCAGCCTTTAACACTGTCAATCAATAAGCATATATTAAGTATCTACCAGTCATTTGTGCTAAGCATTGGAGATACTGAAAAAAATTAGAATTTCAAAATAGAGAACTGACTCTTGAGGACTGCAAAATCTAATAGAAAAAATAAAATGAAGACAATTATGTACAGACAAGATATAAAGGATAAATTGATGGTAGTCTCAGAGGGAAGACACTAAGATCAAAGGGGATCAGGAAAGCTTTTCAGAAAGTGGGTGTTTAATTAAAACTGGAAGGAAGTTAGGGAAATTGGAAGTTTAAAATGAGGAGAGAGAGAGAGAGAGTAATCCAGACATGGAGAACAATCAGTGACAATACAGATATTGGAAGATTGAATGTTGTGTTTGAAGAAGAGCAAGGGGGCTGGTGCAAGGAATAAGGTTCAAGAAGATTGAGTAATTGAAAAGGGTAGGGTTATGAAGGTATTAATCAAAGGATTACATATCTGTTACTGGAAGTAATCAGGAACCATTGGAGTTTGTTGAATAATGGGGGTAGTTTGCCTTTTAGAAAGTTGAGTGGAATAAGGAAGAAAAAAGTCAGGGAAGCCAACCAGCAGGTTATTGCAATACTTCAGGAGTGATGTTATGATGGCATGCACCAGGGAGGTGACAGTGTCAGAAGAAAAGATGATGCATGATATCAGTAATGTGATGAAGATAGAAGTAAGAGGACTTGCCAACTGGTGGGCTGAGGAGTTGGCAAGCGCACGTGCCACCCTCCGTGGCTGTGCCCAGAACCTGCTGCAGGCGGGCTAGACTCGGACCCGGAGCTGAAGGCCAGCCATTCTCGCCTCCCCCAAACTGCTCCCCCATAAAAATTTTAAAACAGTATATTAATAGGTATCAAATGAATACTAAAATTATCCAAAATACACAGAATGAAAAGATTTCAAAATGTAGACCTACCAGAAGAATTAAACAATATTTTAGTTCTAGGAATTACATTTTAGATTACATTACATTGGATTAGATTGCATTACATTAGATTGTAATTACATCAGATTACATTAAAAATGACTAAGAAAAGGTAAATAACATCTCTACTTTGCTGCCTACTATTAGAATTGTTCTGAAGTTTTCAATGAATCTACAGAAGTCAGGCATACAGTCCAACATTCTTGCTCAATTACAAAACAGTATCATTTTATCTGACTGTACAATAATCTCCAAAATGTTAAGTATACAAAATAAATTAAAAAAACAAGATAGCAACTTTTCATCCTACTATTTTTATCAAAATGTCATCCAAAATGAGAAATAATTGATAGCAATGATAGCATGGTAATGGCAAGAATATAATATAATAATAGCAGTAGTAATTAATAAGACAAAATAAGAATTACATTTGGATAATACTTTAAGATTTGCAAGGCATTCCAAGACCTGTGTCATTTGATGCTCACAAGAAAAGTGTGAGGAAAAATAAAGGTTACCTTTACTGAGTTTTCTTTTGTTAAAACTCCAGATTTTAAGTTTATAATATTTCAGATTGCACATCTATGTAATGTCCCTAAAGAAAAAAACTAGAGTGAGAATCAAGAAAAATATGAAGATGATCTAAATCTAAATATAAAATGAGATAATATTCTAAAACCTTGAAGAACAGACAGGGAAGAAGGAAGAGCTCTAATTATCGCCCCGCTTTCTTTTCCATTTTCTGTCAGGCCCATTTTCTGAGTCCCTAGGAAGTATTTAATCAGCAGTTGTGAATGATGTCACTCCATTTATGTGTCATCTAGAGTATCCATTTCAGGGCACATGTTCTGGGAATGTACAGCATCTCCCATAGGGTCAGATAAAAAGGAAAAGCTTTCTCTTCACTGATGGGTTAAAATGATGCAAAGCAGGTCAAGTTCTTCAAAAAATTTCCACTGTATAATTCACAGCCAAAGAAGAGTTCAAATTGAATCTTTAACAAAGACTGCTTTTAAGAGACCCCCTATCTGTAAAGATTGCTGTGAACAAGATATTTCACATGTATTTTTGATGTCAATTCACCTTGGTATTGACACTGTGTTTTGACAATAAAAGGAACCAAAACTATTCTAAGATGACTCTATTGACACATTTGATTATGCTTAATGTTTTAACAACAAGGCAAAGTGTGTTGGTATGGTTTTTCCATCACTCTTGACTTATTAAATCTTTCCTCCTGATAGAAGACTATACCTTAAAAGGAAAAAACATTCCATATGGAATCAATATAGCTAGACTAAAGATAGCCCCTGAACAAGACAGCCCTCTCTGTGCTTATATTATACTTCTCAATGGAAATAAACTGACCACTCTCTACTTCACCTTCCCCCACCAACTGCAAGCAATGCTGAATTCCCTAACTTAGAGATACACAAGTATAAATGGTATAAGTATGTGTTTAGCATTTAAGATCCTTCATGATCTAACTCCAATCTGCCTTTCCAGATTAATTTCATATTACACTCCCTAAAACACTCAAACCTAGACAAATTGATCTACTTAATGCTCCTCATTTATGATGTTCTATTACCTTGCTTCTGTGCCTTTGCACAGCATAGCCACAATGCCTGGAATACTTTGCTTTCTCAACTCTGCCCTTGAAGTGCATGGCTCCATTCTAGCCTCAGCTCAGGTGCTTCCGGCCATATAGCTATACTTTTGCCATAACCACTGAAATAACTTTGCATTTATATGACATATATTTTATATTTACTCAGCTGTGTGCATGTTATGTTTCCTCCCCAATAGCCAAGGACAATAAAGCTTTGGGAAGGCAAAACCTTTTTACTTTTGGCCAGCACCTAAAAGAATGAAGGGAGAACAGAGAAGAGGGATAGAAAGTTGTGTCATGTACAAGGAACAAGTAAGTCAGTTTGTAAGGAACATAGACTGAGTGAAAGTGAGCAACAGAAAATGAGCCTGGGAAAACAGGCAGGTACAAAGTTGTGAAAATCTTTAAGGGCCAAGTAGAAGAGTTTATTTTGCATTCCTAGAACCAAGAGGGAACCACAAAGGATTCTTAAGCAGAGGAAAGACATGATGAGAGCTATATTATAGGAATGTCACTTTGGCAACTTTCTGGATGCAAAAGGGATGCAGGTAGGAGGCGGATGTCTGAACCAGAGTAATATCCATGTGATTGGAAAGACAAGGATGGATGAGAGAGATGTACAGACAAAATAAACAAAATTTTCCAACTGATTTGAGCAATAAAAGAGAATAAAGAATCAAGGATTTCTTTGATGTTTTGAACCTGAGAGGAATGGTATCCTTGGAAGAAATTCAGGTTTAGCAAAAGGGATGAATTAAGGATTGTGCAGAGAAGTAAGTTATATTTTGGACATGTTGAGTTTGAGATATCAAGGTGGATCTTTTCAATAGGTATTTGGTAATTCAGGACTGGAACTCAGGAAAGAGACCTAGGTTGTATATTTAGAACTGGGAGTCAGGCATAAACTGAGTCCTTAAAATGAACTCATGGGGAATGAGGATTTGAGAGAAGGGGATTATGTTTAGGGTTGTGTCCATCAGGAAAGAGCCTTGAGGAACATTTTATTTAGGGAATGTGACATGGATGATGATCCTGCAAAGCATAGTGAGAAATAGTAGCCAAACAAATAAAAGAGGAACTAAGAGACTAAAATATCACAAAAACACTGGCAGAGAGGAGTATCCAAGAGGAAAAAGTGTTGATGATCTGGCATAGCCCTGTGAGAGCAGAACTGAAAATCATAATGAGGGTAAAGACTAGATTTGGGGGAGTGGGGTGCAAGGATAAGAGGGTATTGTCAGAGGAATTTCAGACTTCTTTATTATAGGAATAGAATACCTGGCAATAAATGCAGTGGTGCATCCAACTCCATACATAGCTGAGGTTGAAATGAAGGTATGGATCCCAGATTCATTTAGATAGGATCCTTGCATCACACTCATTACAGTGTCCCAGTCAACTTTAGACTGTTTAGAACCCTTGAAGCACGCCAAGCACCACGGAATATGATAATGTTGACCAGGAAATCAAGTCATGATAACCAACACATATACTTAAAGTTACCTAATATAAGGATAGGAAATCAGTAGAGAGGAAAACTGTGAATGGAGTATGTAATTCCTTGAGAATAGAAGATTATTTTAGGGTCTGGATTAGAAGCAGGAGAATCTGAGAGTCACAGTGGGGAGCAAAGAATATTCCTCCTCCTCCTCTTGGTACAGAGTGTTATGGGTCATGAGAGAAATTCCATCTGTTACTCCAGAGAAAGGACAGAGATATAATATCTTTGGATAGGAACCAGGTTTTCATAAGTTCTAAATGGGGGAAGATATGAGAAATGAAAAGGTCTAAGATAAAGTAAAGTTAAACATTAGATTTTTGAGATGGTCCAGAGGGTCATCTCAAACTGAAGATGGTCATCATACAACTGAAGGGAAGAGAGAGATGGATTGTAATTTGGAAGGATTGTAGCTGAGGTACAAGGGAATAAGACAAGAGAGTAGTAGCAGAAGAGATGACTGATTTTCAGTTAGGCACTCAAAGACATATTGCCAATACTGGGAAAACAAGTTTATTCATATTACCATAGGAATATAGCATTTCTATTGAATTTCTCATCCTAAGGCCCCTATGAAAATCAGAAGGTGACATTGCTTCTCCTTCAAGCATTTGGAAAGATAATTAGGTCTAGTGTTAGCAGCAATTCCAGTAGATGAAATCCTGACAGCCACAGGTCTGTTATCTAAGACTTCGGTCCTGGATTTGTCCTGGAGGCCAAGAGCCTGTCTCTGGGTCTGAGGGGTTAGATTTCAAAGAACTTAATTCTAGAGATAAAATGGGAAGTATATGGCATATATATGTATATATATATATATATATGATCCCACTCAGTGGTAATAGATTGCTAAATTGTAACTTTAATTCCCTGGACCAGAAATATTGTCAGAACTGCAATCAGCCTCATTAGTCAGCAATGGTGGTGATTGGTTTATTAATAACACTGCTACTTTTGTACATCATTTTATATATATTTGTTTGATCCTCCAACAACAGAGGAAAGTTATATCTATCCCAATTCTAACGAAGAAGGAAACTAAGGTTGAGAAATTAACTGTCTTGTCTGTGGTCAACCCAAGGTCCTTTTCGCTAGCAACAGAGTTGGCATAACTAGAATTCTCTAAGGCAGAAATACAAACAATTATCAACAATGAGGAAGGGGAACTACAAACTCAGGAAATTTAAATAAATTAGTCAATATTTTTTCTTTAGGTGATTTGGGTTCTTTACTGAGAAAGATGCAAATAACAAGCATTATTCAGGTTTCTCAAAGAGAAATTTCCCTCGTGTTGATGTGACTTCATGCTTTTCCTGTGGAACTGGCATAAAAGCATCTGGGGAAGAATTTTGTGAGTTTGTACCTGTCTGAATTGTACCAGAACTTGATGTCATTTCATATTTTAATTGAGCAGTATTTGGCAGATTTTAGATAAGAAGTCTTGTTCAGAGATAGTTTTTGTTGCATTTTTATTTCAATTGTTCTAAGCCTTTGCTCCATAAAAGGTATATTTGACAGCTCAAAT
>JAQQSK010007201.1:0-14088 GCA_028658325.1 Potorous gilbertii
TCTTCGGCAACAAAGGACAAACACACACACAAAAGGTAACTAACACTATCTTCCCAGACCCTCAGGCTCACAAACTAGAAGTCATCCTGGATTCTTAACTATCTCTCACCCCTCATATCCAATCTATTATTGTCTGCCAATTTCACCTTGTAACATCTGCGTGTATGTGTGTGTGAGTGTGTGCACACACACATACTCCAATGGCTCCATATTGTCTTCAGGAGGAAATACAAAATGCTCTTTTTGGTATTGGAAGCCCTTTTTAACCCTGTCCCCTTCTACCTTTCCAGTCTTCTTACACATTGCAGATAAGTACTTTTCAATTGAGTGACACCAACTTCTTAGCTGTGCCATGAACTATCGATACTTCATCTCATGACTCCAGACATTTTCTCTAGCTGTCTGTCCCCCATTGCTGAAATATTCTCTTCCTTCTCCACTCTGACCCCCCTTACTTTCTTAATACTCAACTAAAATTCCATCTTTTAATAAAAGCTTTTCCCAACCTCTCTTATTTCCAGTATCTCTCCTCTGTTAAATATCCACTATTTATCCTGTTTACATCTTGCTTTGTATATATTTGTTTTATGTTGTCTCCCCTGCTAGACTGTAAACATCTTGAAGGCAGGGATTATCTTTTGCCTCTTTTTGTATCACCAAGACTTGGTACAATGCCACATGTTTATTAATTGATTGATTTTGTCCTAGAGCTAGAACTTGATATATGCAGATATATGCATACACATACACATATATACATATACATGTACATATTCTATACGCACATATTCTCTATATACATATGTGTATATATGTCCCAGCTCTGACACTCTGTGATCATGGGCAAATCATTTCCACATTTTGAGCCTCAGTTTCCCCATTGTAAAATGGGTATCACAATGCTTTGAGAGGTTACATGATATAGAGGATAGAGTGCTAGTCTTAGGGTTAGGTAGATTTGGGTTCAAGTCAGTCTTCTAACACATACTACCTGCATACCAACCGGCAAGTACACACACACACACACACACACACACACACACACATACATATAGACACATATACACACATGGATATATGTATTGTGTATGCACATAAGCACCTAGGGATGCACATATATGTAAATATCCACCTGTTGTCCATTGATTTCAACAGTGTCCTACTCTTCATGACTGCATTTGGAGTTTTCCTGACAAAGATTCTAGAGTGGTTTACCATTTCCTTCTCCAGATCATTTCACAGATGAAGAAACAAAGGCAGACAAGGTTAAATGACTTGCCCAGGGTTACATAGCTAATAAGTGTCAGACTTGAAGTCAGGTCTTTCTGACCCTGGGCTTGGATTTCTATCCACTGTACTGTTTAACAGACCCAAATATCAACATGTGTATTTATGTATGTATGTATGTATATATATATATATATATATGTGTGTGTGTGTGTGTGTGTGTGTGTGTGTGTGTGTGTGTGTGTGTGTATACACATATACTAAACTCATTCTTGGAACAGCCAACATCAGTATTTTTAAAAATTATACAAGCCATCCCTTTGGTTTGGTTGCTATCCCTTTAAACAAACAATGTAGTCTGTAGGGAGACTGCTCAGTTTAATCCAGACCCTTACTTTACAGATTTGAAGTTCTTTGCCTTCCTTCTTTAACAGTTTGACTTTGCTTGCCTAAATTGCATCCATTCTCCCTGCCTCAGCATGTCAGTTTCTGGTCCTATCAATTAGCTCCCAGGTTCTCTCAAATGAAATGGGTGGAAGTAGGTGTGACTTTTCCTTGAGTGTACTAATGAAACTCGCAGTGATTTAAAAACCTGTCTAGTAAATGGAATCAGTTACTCTTCTTACATAAGCTTTTAATTTATTGTATCACCAATGTGAAATTCACAGCCCCTACAGTGGCCATGAATATTCTAGCACAATTCTGAATCACAAAATACCACAGACTCTCCATATGGAAGACAGAACCAAAACATTTATTCAGACACCACAGAGCCAAATCCATCACAGCAACAAAAATCTATACGCAGTACTAATGCAGAGAACAACACTATCCCCAAGCCTTCCCCCTGCTAGGTTTCTCAGGAACTAGCTCCATTAAACAAAATCACAAACAATCCCTTTCACTCACTCTAGCCAGCTACCTGCTTGCCTACACCCTTCCTAGCTCTGACTAGACTGACCAATTTCCTCTCAGCTCTGCTCTAGCTCTGCCTCTTCCTGCTCCATCCTTTCCTATTCCATGTGACTCAGGCTTCCATGTGACCCAGGTAGGTCACATGGGCTTATTAGTGAATGGGAAAGCTCTTCCCATTTAAATTACCATTACATTTATCTATCTATCTGTCCATTCATCCATTCATTCATTGCAGGCCTTTTATGTCTAACCAATTTGTTTTAAACACAATATGCAGCAGCCTAAACCTACATTTCTGTTGACTGCTAATGCATCTATCTCATTAATGCTAAAGGATCTAGAGGGAATTTATAGTGTCATGGGGTGGGTGGGGATATTTATTTTGTTTTACAACCACTGCCCAAATTAGTTTCCAAATAGGGGTGTTTCTGTATTCTAATAAATATCCTTAAAGAGCTCTTTTTCTTCACCCCAGCCTAATTACCATGTGTAAATATGCAGAC
Organism: Potorous gilbertii; assembly: GCA_028658325.1. NCBI lineage: Eukaryota > Metazoa > Chordata > Mammalia > Diprotodontia > Potoroidae > Potorous > Potorous gilbertii. The sequence continues at coordinate 2,646 of JAQQSK010007201.1, forward strand.
AGCCCTATTACTGATGTTAATCCCAGTCTGATAACTGCTGGTAGACAGAGAAGAGAAATGAATGGACATATGGGGACATAGCTGGCCTCTTGTCCCTTTAGTCTATTCAAGGTAATCACTAATCTCCTGTTGGTGACACTTGACTTCCAGATACCAGCAGCACTAATTACCTTTGACTTGGTGGCCCTCTCATTGCAGCAATTACTTTGTGGTATTCTTGTGTCTGTCAGAAAGCTTTGCATGTCATTTACCTTAGCACCCAGGAACTTCCTTGCTGAATTTCAACTAGTTCTGGGTATGGATTAAATGCCATTTAGGCCCCCACATCCTTCCTGTTGACTTGACTTCTTGTGTTCTTCCAAATAAACTACAAAAGTCAAACTTGCTTAAAGCCAAGAAATGTATTTAAACCTTGCTGGCTGTCCCCGCATCACAGCTGCCTGCAAAGTGTTATCATGGATAAGATATTAGATTGAAAAAGATACTGGTCAAAAGAGATCTGAATTAAAATTCTATCTCTCGCATTTTCTTTCTGATCCATGGGCCAATCCCTTCCACATTCTGAAGTTCTGTTTCCTCAGTTGTGAAATCTGGATCATAGTACAGTTATCCCTTCCACAGTGTGACTTTCTCCATCTAGGTTTCAATATATCATGGGTGGGCATAAAATTAAATGGGAATTTGGGGGGAGCTTTACAGAAGCCTCAGATAACATGCAAAGGCCAGCAGGCAACACAGAAAAAAAGTTCAGAAACTCAGAAATGCATGAAATATATGTATAGTATTGTATAATATCTTCTTTAATATGAAAGGAGGGCCAACACTTTTTATGCGGATTTTCCAGATCACATGGGGTGCCATTTCCCTAACTCCGACACTGTATAACAAGTAATTGTACTTATTTTCAAAGGTTGCAAGGCCTAGTAGATAATTTTGGTCAGTGGGCAGCAAATTTGACACTTTTGCCTAGACAACTTTCTAAGAATATAAGCTGCAGGCAGCATGCTACTTAATTGCATTGGTAGAGGGAATTTCCTTTCCTGGAAGTTCCTTATACCAATGAAATTTTGTCCCTGTGTAACATGAACAAATCACTTAACCTCTTAGGGTCTGTTACTTATAGAACAATTATTCATCCATATCAAGGAAGGGAGTTCATATTAAATATATTTGAAAAGTTCTTTGTCCTTTGTCAGTCAGTCCTGTGACCTGAGACCAAAACCCCTCAACCCATGTTTAACTGACTGGGTTCCTAGAGATTTGGGTTTATTAAAGGAGATTTGTGTGCCAGGAAGCAGAGTAAAGTGTAGTCCAGCAACAGTCTAGAGAGAAGAGAATTTTAGATGCCGACACTCCAGCCCAACGTAGGCTTCAGGGTTCAATTGTCTGCTGTCCCTTTGGTCAATAGAAGTGATTGCCAGAGTGCCTAAGAGTACATCAGGTAGGAAGTATTCTTGCTATGTGGAGGGTAAAAATGGAAATAAAGCCAGGCTGTTTTTTTATATGGAAGGGAGACAGTCAATCTGAGAGGAGGCAAATTCTGCAAAAGTTTTATTGCCACCAGAGTCCAATCCTTTGTGTTAAACCCTGGGGAGTAGAGAGGCAAAGACTGATGTAAAGATGAAGACCATATCCCTGCTCTTTAGGTGCTTACACTCTAATATTTGAAGTAGATAAGACACATATAAAAATAACCCATAATCCAAAGTAGGAGTGAACATGTAAAAGAGGTGTGAATCCCTAATTTAAGAATTTAAAAAAAGGAAACAATAATTTTCCATTGGGGTCACTGGGGAAGGCTTCCTCAGGAGAGGAGGTAGCATTTGAGTTTAAATTGAATCTAGGCAAGACTTCAGTAGAAGGACATGGTGGGGTGGAAGAAATAGAAAGGACTATCTAGATCAGAGGTTTCAACCTACCTCCCCCTTTTCAAAAAAATTATTCAGTGCCCCCCTGGAAATCTACTTTATTTAGCCCTTTAACTTTTTAAAAAATTTGTATTATTTCAAAAAATATGAAATATGTATTTAAATACCACATCTTAAATTTAATAATTTATTGTAAATTTGTTTTTCCTGCATTGAAATTTTGATGATGCAAACTTGTGTCCTGTAACCATATAGTATTGTATTGTGTTGTAAACAAGTCATTACATGCACATATACCTGTTAATGCCTCCCGACAATGTGTAACACACTCACCTGCCAACACTTGCTTGTTAAGACCTGTTGGTGGACTTGACCACTGATCAATTATAACTTGCATTTTGTGTGCTCATTTTGAAAAAAAAAGTAATCTCTACAACTTTAACTCTGTTACACAACAGGTGAAATATGTGTAAATGTTTTTTCAAAATTCTCTTCTTTCCTTATCTTTTCATACCCCCTTATTTTTATTCAACACACACCAGTTGCACTTGAGGCTATCACTGCAGCTTGAGATCATTCCAGTGCCCTCCAGGAGGTAGTATCACCCACTTTAGTATAGGAGGCAACAGAAATAAAAGGTAGGGAGTTACAGTCACTAATTTCAATCTGTGAAGTACCTTAGAACCTTAGAGGATATTTAGTCATAGGATCATAGATTTAAAACAGGGAGGAAAAAACAGAGGCCTTCTAGTCCCATGCTATCTATCACTTTATAGATGAGGAAACCAAGGACTAGAGAGGGTAAGAGATGTGTCCAAAGTCATGACTCCAGAGTCATTGGTCTTCTACTGCATCATTGCCTCCCAGCCTTTATTCTTCATTTTATAGGTGAAAAGGCAGAGGCCCATAGAAGTTAAATAGATTACTCAGTGTTACCCAGGTAGGAAGTTTCTGGGCCAAGTAGTTTAGTTTGACTGAAGCATTGAATGCAAATATAGAGAGTAATGGGAGATAAAGATGGAATAACAAAATGGGACAAATAGAGTTGATATCAAAGGAGATTGAATAATGGGCACTAACAGATTTGTTTTTCTCCTGGACCTTCTGGTCTACTGGGGATTGGAAGTTTCCAGCTTGGTCCTCCCTAATGAAAGGCCTCATATGGAGAGATTGAACATGTATTATATCTGAAAATAGCAAGGGTTAGCATCCCATGGTGCAGCTCATTTATGCATTTCTTGGTGAGGGGTATGAAGTGTAATTGTGTTTCTCTCTCTGTTGGGGAGTCTTATTTTGAAAGATCATGCATGAGGAAGATCAAATTATGTGTAGGATATGTTCAATCTTGTGGAAAAAAAATAAAGAACTTGGGATATCTCTGACAATAGACTTTTTCATACAGTGTTCATTATCACCAAGAACTGCCATACAAAGTTGAATAGACAGTTGACTTGCTCTGAGACTTGATTTCTTCCTAAATAGGATCAGTTGTTATATTAAGCCAGATGCCCCATCAGCTCCAACTCAACTTTCTTAATGGATGTTGATTTTCTAAATTTTGTCTATTGGAAAGAGTCTATTGGAGGTTGAACACTCAGTGCATGTCATATGGAGCTGTGGATAAATAGATCTGCAGAAGAGATTATCAGGATACTGAACATTTGCTCATGATGGGTATTTAACTGAATGACAATTGCTTTCCAAAAATCATTCAAAGGAAATGGAACAAGTTCTCAAGGTTCTGTAGGCTAGTGATTTGGCAGCTCTCAGATCTGTTTTGTATAAGTGGAAGATGGCTAAGAGATGGCCTCTCATATTCTCATGTTCATCTAGAAGAATCTCTAACACTTAAAATCTTATCCCATCCTCAAAGAATGACTTCACATCCCTTTCTTCAAAAGACCTCTGTGGCTTAAGGGGAAGGGGTTTTAGGAGAGGTGTTTGGTGCATGTACATTTCATGGCTTTATTTGACATTTTTAAATAATTTATTTCTAGTTCCATCAATATCTTCAGTTATCCATGTGACTTTTCTTTCAACAGTATGTATCAAACATCTGTCCAGATGGTTTTTACCAGGGTATGACTGCCATGCAGGCTATAGCTAGTTCAACAGCAAAAGTGGATGAGCAGCCCTAAAAAGAAATTGGTCAGCCCTCACAGCAAAGGTGCTGCTACTCCACCTTGAACACTCCATACACTCAGTAAAACTGTCTTGGCAGATGGATTAGACCATGTTGAGAGTAACCTACAGGTCTCAAACCTTATGTTGAGTGAAAGGGAAGCCTACTTCAAGCATGTGAAGACTTTTCCTGGTGGAATGGGTAGATGGTAACAATTTGTTCTAAGAGACATGAAGGTGACTGAAGCAGGTGCTGTGGAGAACTTGGAGCTTCATCAGATATCAATGATGCCTACTGTATCCTGGACCATTTCTCATCTTTTATGATTTTTTTCTTGCCACTGGACTTCAATGACCCTGGAAGAAAAAGAGAGGCTGATGACTTTGTGCAACCCTACCTTACTTAAATCCAATTCACACACAAGTCAAGACATCACCCGTGATGTCTCTGACCTATTTGAAATAAAGTACAAACAATATTAAGCATCTGGATTATATAACTATTCAGGTCCCTTTCTACTCTAAAATTCTGTTTCTTTTAAAAAGATTGCAATTTTAGAAGGATTCTTCAAGTTACTAAAAGATTCACTGAGGGAGTTTCATTAATTAATGAGTGCCCTTTAAATGTCCTGACTAGATGGGACCTTCAAATCTCTTGACTAATATCTTTGTATCACTGATATGTTATGGGAGGGTGAGGTTGAGATCCAAGGGTGGGGAAGCTTCAACTCTGAGACCACATGAGGCAGCAGGCTTTGGTCTATCCAAATTGAACTTCTTACTGTTCCTTCCTGGTCCAATCAAACCAACCTTCATACTTATACAGGATGTTCCACTCAATCTCATTCCTGCCTTATCCAGCTTTTTTCCTCTACCTGGAATTTCCTGCCTCTTCACCTTTGCCTCCCAAAATTCCTAGTTTCCTTGAAGGCCCAGCTCGATGCCACCTTCCAGGTGATTGCTTTCCCTCATCTTCCCAGTGGCTAGTCACCTATCCCCCAAATAGCCACTACCTTTTATTAATAGTACATATATGTTGTAGAAGCAGCTAGGTGGCACAATGGACAGCGGGCTGGGCCTGGAGTCAGGAAGACCCATATTTCTGAGTTCACATCTAGCCTCAGGCACTTACTTTCTGGCCCTGAGCAAGTCATTGAAACCTTCCTTGTCATGGTTTCCTCATCTGTTAAGTGAGCTAGAGAAGGAAATGGCAACCACTCCAGTGTCTCCACCAAGAAAATTCCAAATGGGGTCATGAAGAGTCATGTATGACTGAAAAGGACAGAAATCCTGTCTACCCCAGTATACTCCTCTGTAAAATGGGGATAATCTGACCTTCCAGGGTTGTTGTGAAAATCAAAGGAAATATTTGTAAAGTATTGTACATTACATTGTATAAATATTATTAGTAGTATTATACTGAGAGTTCATTTCTCTCTCTAGGACTGGAAAATTAAGGAATATTACCTGGTGCAATTCAACTAGATAGAACTGAGCTGTATCTGGCAGCAGTTTTAATCATCATTTACTTACAATGTCAGGAGAATTGAGTGAAAAACAAAAGGAAAAGCAATATGGGTGCTTTAGTTACATCACGCTTCCTGTTCTCCCTCGCCTTCAAATAATTCTAACCACCTGCCTTTTGACCTCCAAGTTAGAAGATCGTTCAGCTTAGAATTTCTCGCTGCCTTGTTGTTATTTAGTTATTTTCAGTCTTTTCCGACTCTTCATGATCCATTTGATACCCTGTCCACAAAGCCAGTGTTATTAGCCTCTACTGGCTGCCCATTCCTACCAGTCCTGAAAGTGGAAAATCCTCTGTGCCAGGGAATCGCTGTGATTGTTGTTCGGTCATTTCTTTCCCATCTGACTCTTCATGACCCTTTCAGGGGTTTTCTTAGCAAAGATAATGGAATGGTCTGCCATTTTCTTTTGTAGCTCAGTTTACAGATGAGGAAGCTGAGGTAAATAGGATTAAGTGACTTGCCCAGGGTCATACTGCTAGCAAGTATCGAAAGTTGTATTTGAACTCTGGTGTTCCCGATTCCAGGTCAGGAGTACTATCCGTTGTACCACCTAGCTACTCCAGGCAAGTTGCTGCTTGAGCCCCACTCTGCCCCCAGACTGAGTAATGTACCTCAGACAGTACTCAATATTTGTTGATTGAAATAACACTTAGGATTGCCATGGGTATATCTTTGAGGGGGAGGAGAGCTCTAGATTTCTTTTCAAGTTCTTATTTTCAGACAGGAAAGGTGTTCCTATCTCAATTTTATGGAAATGATAACTCAGATGTAATAAATTTTTTGGGGACTCAAGTTGCCAAAGAATTAGGTTTCCTTAGGCAAGGACACCTCAGTGGAATTTGGGATTTGCTGGGGGAGGAGGAAGGGATTCTAGCTGTGAAGAAATCTAGGAATCTTATAACTTGAATGAAATCAATGTATTATTTAGTCAAGACTATCTAAATAACACTGAATTAATAAATCCTGACAGTAAATAATACCAAGGGAATTTTTTTATTCTATTACTTTTCAATTTCAAGAATAGTCACACTTTACTGATTCAAACTTATTGAGGGTGGAGGAAAAGTCTGAATATTTGAAATATTTTTCAAATTTGTTACTTTTGAAGGTGTGTGTATATATACATATATGCACACATGTGTGTATATATGAACATATAAATATACAAATAGGTACATGTGAAAAATGTTGCTATGTATGATATTGGACCAGATTGAATTAATCAGTAACTAAAAACTTACGTGAAGATATGAGTAAGGGTCACACAGGATGGATAGCCATGGATGGGTTGGAATATGCACTGGTAGATCAAACATCCAAAATCATGGGATCATTGATCCATTTGAATATTTCATTTCTAATTAATTCATGAATTGTATAGAAGTAGATGTTGTTGATGAAAGACTAGATATTTTTTACTGTTCCTTGGGTTGGTTAATATTTATATTTCTATTATTACATTGTATTATATGTAATATATAATATAATTATATAATTGTTATATTATTTTTAATTATTCTTTTTCTCTGTAAATCCTATTTTCATAAGGTAGTCTTAAATGTCAGTTGAGTCCATGCCTGAATTAGTGGGAATCCCCCCCCACCTTGAGAAGGTACAACCTGTTTTGGAAACATGAGGCCCCTAAAGGTGCTTGCATAATAACCCACTGTTGCAGATGGGCAGTCTTCTGTTATTGGCACAAATGGAAATGGTTTGCCTGTAAGTCAACCTGAAGTGATTTCTCTCCTGACAGAGCACAAAGACAGTAGAATAAATATGCCCCCTGAACTCCAGAAACCCATTTCTACTGGGTAATTTAAGGCTGACGACTAAGCACAGTTTCTTAAATGAGATGAATGGGCCTATAAATGTTAATAGAAACAATGCATCTTTTCTTTCTGATGTCGTTCTGATGAGGTTGTATTAATGAAATGGAACATGGCAGAGGAGTGGGCTGTAGGGAGATAGGATGCTGTTTGAAACACCGGTTGGTGTTCAGATCACTGAGGTTAGGCTAATAACTTCTCCTTTCTAGTTTGTTTCTTTCATCAGATCTGGGTGGTATAAATATAAAAAACAGCCAAAGGAGGCAAAGGGGAAACAAAACAAAGTAAAATAAAACATACAAACTCCATTTCTCTTTTGACCCAGGCTCTCAGAAAGGTATTTCTAGGAGGCCTCCATTTAACCAAGAGCCAAGTTTTAGAAGCCTCCTCCCCTCCCTCTCCCATATACTGTTTTTTCTTTCTTTCTTTTTTTTTATGAGTTCAGATTTCTTTCAAAGTGGTCTCTTAGCGACTTGAGGCTCCAAAGTTCTGCAGTCATCCATGAGCAAAGAATGTAAAAACCCTACGAGGAGATGTGCTTTAATTGCAAGTTTATTGTCTCTGCTGTCTGATTGTATTCTCAAGAATGTTGGATCTTCTAACCACAGAAATTAATTTTTAGAATGTTCATCATAAGGCACCAAAATGCTAGAATGCTAGTTGTCAGAGAGTATTTACAGGAGAACTATGTCTGCATTGCTTTAAAATGAAGTAATAGGGGAGGGAGGAGGGGGGAGAAGATTTGGAAACATTTAGTACTCATGAATAATTCAATTTGATTTACTGGAGAAATGAAAGGGGATGGCACCATGCCCTTTACTTAATGTAAAAAAGATAATGGCCGTTTAGCTTTAAAAGTATATCTGAAAGTATCTGATACTGCTTTAAAACAAAATTCTAGGTCAAGTCATCAGCATTTAAAAGTCGTTGAAAAGCTTCTGTCATATTAAAGTGCACTTTTAAAATAAAAACAATCTACAAAGAAATCATGATCATTAATTACCCATACCCACTCTTATCCAAACAAAATTCATTTCTTAGTTAAAAAACAATGATGGGTTAAAATTTTGAGGTTAATGTAGAATGAGGAAAGGAATGTCCATCAAGGGCAAGTGTTACAAAATTGGCTTGAGAAGTCAACCCAAGTTGTGTCATGCCCTTAATGCTGACTGTAGAGATAAGTGAGTTTTGATGTGAAATTTTAGGAATAGGATGAGAATTTTCAGTTCTCAAACAAATATCTTTTGTTTACAGATGGTAAAATTGAGACTCAGAGAGGGAGAGTGATCTGCAGAGTCAGGTTTTGAACCCAGATCCTCCGACATTATGACTTTCCACTGAATCACACCTGCCTTTCTGCCATGCTCATATCAAGAAGTGACCCTTGAGATCTTTTTGTTCTGGTGGTTTGCATAATCCCCAAACACTCAAAGTCAAGGCATATATAACAGTAGTAGTAATTACTGATATTCATGTGGCACTTGAAATTTGCAAAACACCAACCAAACCAAAAAAATCCCAACACTTTACATACATTAGCTTATTTGATACCCAGAATTAATAGGTGAGTTAAGTACTATTGCAGCTATAATCTCCATTTTATAGATAAGGAAACTCAAGTGGAAAATGATAATGTGACTTTCCAGAATCACACATCTGCGGCAGGGTTGGATCTAGATCTTTCTGTTTCCAGGTCAGTCCTGGACTTCTGTCTTATCTCTGATAGAAAATGGATCACTGGTGAACTTTTCCTCTATCCATTTTCTATGCTGTCTCTCTCTTTCCCCCAAACAGGATCTGTCTTACTTGCTTATATTTGCATTCTCAGGATTTAGCACAGTTCCTGATACTTAATAAATGCTTTTTCATTCATTCATTCTAATCACTCTCTCTGCTTGTACCACGCTGCCTCTTGTAAGACTGGAACACTAGGTAAATATGAGTTTCTATACTTGCTACATATACTAAGTTCCTGGTCTGGAAGAGGAAAGGGAAGAGAATATGAATTGATATGGTGCCTACTATGACACTGTGTTAAGTGCTTTATAAATATCATCTCCTTTAATTCTTCCAATAATCCTTTAAGGTAGTTGCTGCTATTATCCTCATTTTACAGTTGAGGAAACTGAGGAAGACAGCATTAAATGACTTGCCCAGGGTCCTACAGGTAGGAAGTGTCTGTGGCTGGATTTGAACTCAGGACTTCCTGACCTCAACCCCAGCTATCTATCCATTGCTTACTCTGATCCTTCAATTTACTTTGAAGATGACCGTGAATTCTCTAAGGTTGTACAGTTAGTGCGAGTTTTGGTGGGTCCTACCATGCTGAAAAGTTCTAGCTCGTTAACGCTTGTCTCAGGATCAGCTGACTTTGCCTAAATTTGAAGGCCTATCCCCAGAATGACTAAGAGAGTGTAGTGGGTTTGTGAAACTATAAAAATGAAATTACTGGTCATTGAAGTATTAAAGAAAGGTGAGCTCTATTATATACATTTTTTATTTTATTTAATTTTTTTTGGTCTTTGGTCTGGATTTATGGGCAACTATGTATTGCAGTAGGTAGAGTACCACTTCTGGATTCAGAAAGACTTCTCTTCCTGAGTCCAAATCCAACCTCAGAAACTTACAAGTTGTACGACCTTGGGCAAGTCAGTTTATCTGGTTTGCCTTCATTTTCTTACCTATAAAATGAGCTGGAGAAGGAAATGGCCAACCATTCCAATATCTTTGCCAAGAAAGTCTTAAATGGGGTCACAAAGAGTCAGACACAACTGAAAATGATCAAACTGGACTTGTGATTTCATTGATATAGAAAACAAATTTCAGTAAGGAAATGGATTCTACCAGTTTAGATGGGCAAATCATCTGCAACTTTTATAGGTTTAGAATTGCCTGGGGATTCTTGGACAGTTTAAGTACTTGTCCAGGGTCAAATGCCAACACATGTTAGTCAAGACTTGAACTCAGGTCTTCTTGAGTCCAAGACCAGGTTTCTATCCATTATGTCACCCTACCTCTCCCTGTGTGTATGTATGTGAGAACTGCACCCCTCCACACACACATACAATCTATCAACCAGCAAAGTCACAAGGGGAGAATATCAAATTAGGCTTTTATTTTTACTTTTTTCAAGTTTGATTGTTTTATTTAAATAAAGCCTTTTTATTTGGTCTTTCTTAATTCTAGGGTCTCCCATTTATTGATCATTTCTATTAAACTATGTGCTCCTAGAGGGCAGGGTCTGTCTTTTGTCTTTCTTGTATTACCAGTACTTAGCACAGTGCTTGGCACATAGGAAGCATATAATACATGTTAACTGACTGACTGAGAAAAAATATCAGACAAATAAATGTGTGCTGAAACTGTTACACTGGTGTAAAAGTCATGATTTGTACATTTCCAACTGACAATCTCTTAAGTCTCCTTTGCCACTAGAAATATAAAAAGACATAATTTACGGATTTAACAATTTGCTAATGGTTGTTCCTGGCTGAATAAAATAGCTGTGACTTCTGTCTTCACACTCAAACAAGAAGTATGTATGTTGACATTGACAGCAAAATACATTTGCAAGGTTAGTTTTGAAAACAATTCAAAGATTTTCAGTTACTGGGTACGTGTTCCTATCCCATCATTTCTCCTTAGTAATTGTTTGACATTAGGTAATAAGTCTCTTAACACATCGAGGCCTCAATTTCCACCCATGTAAAATGAAAGGGGTTAGAATGGAGGACTTTTCCAGCTCTGACTTGCATCGTTGTAGAAGCATGTCTTTCAGAGGTCTGAGATTCTTTTCAGGAATTCTCCTGTGCAATTATGGTCATTCTTTCCTACTTAGTGCTCACCATAGCCTAGTATACAGCCCCTTGTCTCTCAGTGGACCGACATCTAATTTTGCAAACTGATATTGCATTTAGAATCGCAGAATGTTAGAAGTGGAAGAGACTATAAAGATTGCCTAACCAAACACCCTCATTTTATAGGTGGGAAGCAACTTATCCAAGGCCTCATAACTAGCAACTGATAGAGAAGAGACTTGAATTCCAATCCAGTTCCCTTCCCCTAAAATCATGCAGGCCACTTTGATCTCTCTCTCTCTCTC
>JAQQSK010007202.1:0-14088 GCA_028658325.1 Potorous gilbertii
TCTTATTTTTTTCCCCTTTTCTGGGCATTTTCCCAGCCAGTTACTTGATTTCTGAGAGTCCTCTCCGCCCCCTGGCCTAGATCCGCCCAGCAAGTGCTTGGGGTCTGGGATTCAAATGCTGCTCCCCAGCCTCAGGGCTTTTCCTCTGCAGGCCTGACTGCTCTTCAATGGGAGCTTAAGTACCGGTGCTCAGGTGGGGGCAGGGCTGCCTCCCAGGCTCAGTTCCCTCAGGGGGTTTATGCAGAGATCTTTTGTAACGGAGCTGGGGTGGAGCTCCTGCCTGCTCTGGGAGTCTCTGGCAGAGCGGCCTCTGCCTCTGCCTTGGCCACCGCCTCCCGAGGGGGTCCGAGTCCTGGAGATCCCCCGCTCCCCTCTCAGCCCGTCTCTCTCACTGACCTGTGCGTCTGTGGGTGGAGGGACCTTCGTGGCCGCCCAGGGATTCAGGTCCCTGACGCCTGCTGGGCTCTGCTCGCTCCTCTCAGTGCCGCGTGACCGGGGTGGGGGAGGGGAGCGCTCTGCAGGACAAGACTCCGCTCCTGTCTGGGGTACCTTTGGGATCGGTTTTTCAGGCCTCTCCAACGGAAATCTCCTTTACTGTGTTGCTGCGCGGCTTCCATGTTCCAGAATTTGTCAGGAGTTCTTTTCACAGGAAATCTATGGGCTGTGGGTTCGGACCTATCAAATGTGAGTCTTTCTACTCTGTCATCTTGGCTCCGCCCCCTTTATTTGTTAAATACATATAATCAGATTTGTTAAAAATAAAAGTTTGGGGAATAATCTAGATTTAGTCAGAGTTTATCAAATTTGTGGGGGTTCTATACCTATAATCCTCTCAAATATTGAGGGATGACTGTAACTGCATTTCCTTTTTGGCCATGGATACTGGGCAAATAGGTCAGGGAGATTCTATGCATATTGGTCATGCAGATACTTAGCAAATGGATTGACTAGTTCTCTCATAGCATTGTTATAGAAAAGAGGGAGAAAGGTATCATTTATCAATGATAACTAGTGTGATTATCAATAATCATACCGCTAGTTGAGAAAGTGAGACCCCCAAAATCTCAAGTCAGATGGAGTATGCAGAGGAATGGACCCAGGAATTTTTAGTTGTCCTGTTTTCCTTAGCATTTTCATTAATGATTTGAAAGTGACGTAGTTGACATTTTCATTAAATTTGGAAATGGCACAAAGTTGGAAGAAAGATAGGATAAAAAAAGATCTTGAAAGTTTAGGAGCATTGGACCAAATAGAAAAAGATGAAATGTATAAAATTTTATACTTGTGCTCCACAAAATCACTATCAAAACCTAATTTGAGCAATTTCATCTGAAGAAGAGGTAAGGGTATTAGTAGGCTATAAGTACAGTAAGATTCAATAGGGCCTCAAGCAGCAAAGGAAGCAAAAGTGACAGAGGGTAACCCTGTGAGTCTTAGTGCCTAGGATTAAAGGAGTCATGGCCTCTCTGAACTCTGCTCTGATCAGACCACATCTGCTGTATTCTCTGCAGCTCTGACTGATAACTTCGATACTGTCCAGAGGAAGGCAACCAGGCGACCTCAAATCCATGCTGCATGAGGATCATCCAGTTGAAAAGTAGTTGAAAGTTGAAAGAATTTTATATATCTAGTTTGGGAAAAAAAAAGACTTGGGGTGATGTAGGAGCGCTTTTTTCAAGTATTTGCTGTCACAAGAAGGCAGAATGAACTTGTTCTGCTGAACTAGGAACAGAACAAGGAACAATAAATGGAATTCCCACAGAATAGATTCCCACAGAGTAAACCCCATGTAGAATTGATGAAAGAAAAAAACCACCACAACTTTTTATTGGAGTTATCCCAAAGTGGCATGACCTGCTTTAGAGTGTAGGCTCTCACTTACTGGAGGTATTCAAGTAAAGACTCCATGAGTCTTTGTAGGCATGTTATAAAGAAAATTCTTGTCCAAGGATGGGTGGTACCATGAAGTCTCTAGCAGCTCTGAGATGCAATGATTGTCCGAAATTGGGGGTCTCACTTTCCAGCTAGTGGTATGATTATTGATAATTACACTAGTTATCATTGATAAATGATACCTTTCTCCCTCTTTTCTATAAGAATGATATGAGAGAACTAGTCAATCCATTTGCTAAGTATCTGCATGACCAATATGCATAGAATCTCCCTGACCTATTTGCCCAGTATCCATGTTCAAAAAGGAAATGCAGTTACAGTCATCCCTCAATATTTGAGAGGATTATAGGTATAGAACCCCACAAATCAAAATCTGAGATTTTGATATTGATTTTGTGGAGCCCAAGTATAAATTGTGACAACAGTTGGATGTGGGGGGTAAAAAAATAAGTCTTTGAGGATTTGAGGTTGCATTTCTGGAAACATCGCTCTGTCATTAACACAAGAAAAAAATGAAAGTCCATAAAAGCAGATGGTTTGATGGAAAGGAGTAGTGGGAAGAAAAGAAGGCTGATGTATTTCCAAGAACCCCACTGGGCACTTGGCAAAGAAAAAGACTTAAAACTTGCTGATCCAGGAGGCTCTCTGAGGTCATGCTTGCCATGGGCTTTGGCACTAGCTTCCATCATTTGGATTCAGTGAAAATCTGCTCCTTATTCTTAGATCCTGTGTCAAGGGAAAAATATGTCTAGGAGTAAAGTTTGTGCCCAATGGCCACTTTTCCTCTCGCCTTTTAGTCATTGCAGGTACATAGTCAAGTTCTCATTTGAAAGGAGCAAATTGAAATGAGGTTCTTTGTAAAATCAGAGCAAAGAAACATTTATTTGGTGCTGAGTTTCAGGGAATATCATGTAATGATGAAATTGGGAAATTGGAAGATATATCTAACAAGGGAAGTAGTGGGTTGCCAGAACTTGAATCACTTACAGCATTGTTGGAGAAAAGACTTTGAAAAAAATGAAGTGTGGCAGGGGAGAAGAGAGGACATTGTCCTGTCCTCAAAGATAGGGAGAGAAATATTGAAAACCAAAGAGAGATGAATAAAATTGAAATTAAGAAAACTAATAAAACTAAGAGCTGGTTTTATGAAAAGAATAAAATTGATAAACCTTTGGTCAATCTGATTTTTAAAAAAAGAATGAAGAAAACTAAATTGCCAATATAAAAAATGAAAAGAGTGAATTCACATCCAAGGAAATTAAAATACTAATTAGATATTATTTTGCCTAACCATATGCCCATAAATTTGACAATCTTAACGAAATAGAGGAATATTTATAAAAAACATAAATTGATCAGATTAACAAGAGATGAAGTAAAATACTTAAATAACCCCATCTCAAAAAAAGAAATTGAACAAGTCATCAATGAATTTCCCAGGAAAAAATCTCTAGGGCCAGATGAATTTACAAATGAATTCTATCAAACATTCAAAGAACGGTTAATTCCAATACTATATAGACAATTTGGAAAAATTGGCAAAGAAAGAGTCCTACAAAATTCTTTATGTAATATAAATATAGTGCGGATACCTAAACTAGGAAGAGTCAAAACAAAGAAAGAAAATTAAAGACCAATTTCCCCAATGAATATAGATGCTAAAAATTTAAATAAGATATTAGCAAAAAGAGTTACAACAAAGTGTCACAAGAATAATACACTTTGATCAGAAATGCAGGACTGGTTCAATATTAAAAAAAACTAGCAGTATAATTGATCATATCAACAACAAAACTAACAGAAACCATATGATTATCTTAATAGATGCAGAAAAAGTTTTCGACAAAATATAATATCCATTCCTATTGAAAACACTGGAGAACATAGGGAAAATGAATCCTTCATTAAAATAATAAGTAGCATTTACCAAAACCATCAGCAAGCATTATATGTAATGGGGATAAGATAGATGCATTTCCAATAAGATTGGCAGTGCAACAAGGATGCCCAGTATCACCACTGTTATTCAGTATGGTGGTAGAAATGTTAGAGAAGCAAAAGATTGAAGCCATTACAATAGACAGAGAAGAAATCAAGTTATCACTCTTTGCAGATGATATAATGATACACTAAGAGAATCCTAGAGAAACAAGTAAAAAGTTACTTGAAATACTAAATAACTTTAGCAAAGTTGTATACAAAATAAACTGACAGAGTATCTGCATTTCTATGTATTACTAATGAAGTTCAACAGCAAGAGCTAGAAAGGGAAATCTCATGTAAAGTTACTGTAGACACTATGAAATATATGGGAGTCTACCTGAAAAACAAACACAATTAGAAAACATTTTCACACAAATAAAGCCAGATTTAAATATCAGTTGCTTGTGGTTAGATTGAGCTAATATAATAAAAATGACAATTCTACCTAAATTAATTTATTTATTCAGTGTCATACCAATCAAACTACCAAAAAGCTGTTTTATAGAGTTAGAAAAAATAATATCAAAATTCATCTGGAAAACAAAATCAAGGGAATTAATGAAAAGTAATGCTATGGATGGTGGCCTATTCATGCCATATCTTAAATTGTATTACAACGCAGTAATCATCAAAACCACTTGGTACTGGCTAAGAAATAAAGGAGTAGATCATTGGAATGGGTTGGGTACACATGACAGAGTAGTAAATGACTATAGCAATCTAGGGTTGGGTAAAGCCAAGGACTCCAGCTTCTGGGATAACAACTCACTCTTTGACAAAAACTACCAGGAAAACTGAAAAATACTGTCGCAGAAGCTGGGCAGAGACCAATGCCTGATAGCGTATACCAGAAAAAAATCCAAATGGATACACAATGTTGGTATAAAAGTTGATACTATAAACAAATTAGGGGAGCAAGGAATAGTTTATTTTCCAGATTTATGGAGAATGGAGGGTCATGACCAAACAAGGGATAGCGAACATTATGAAATGCAAAATGGATAATTTTGATTACATTTAATTGAAAAGTTTTTCCACAAACACAGTCAATGCAACCAAGATTAAGAGGGGAGCAGAAAACTGGAAAAGAATTTTTACAACAAAAATCTCTGATAAAGTCTTCATTTATAAAACACATATAGAGAATTGAGTCAAATTTACAAGAATGCAAGTCACTCCCCACTTGATAAATGGTCAGAGAATATGAACAGGCCTTTACAGAGGAAGAAATTAAAGTTATCTATAGTCATATGAAAAAATACTCTAATTATGTATTGATTAGAGATAAGTAAATAAAAAAACCCTAAGAGGTACTACATCGCACCCCTCAGACTGATTAACATGACAAAACACGAAAATTATGCATGTAACACTAATGCATTGTTGGTGCAGCTGTGAGCTGGTCTAACCATTCTGGAGAGAAATTTGGATCTCTGTCCAAAGGTTTATAAAAATATTAACATCCTTTTACTTAACAATACTGCTTCTAGGGATGTATCCCAAAGAGATCATAAAAATAGGAAAAGGAACCACATGTACAAAAAATATTTATATGAGCTCTTTTTGTGGTGGACAAGACCTAGAAATCAAGGGGATGTTCCTCAATTAGACAATGGCTCAATAAGTTGTGGTATATGAATGCATATGGAATGGAATATTGTTGTGCTATAAGAAATGATGAACATGTGTACTTCAGAGAAACCTGGAAAGACATATATGAATTGATGCCAAGTGAAGTGAGCAGAATGATGAGACCACTGTACGCAGTAACAGTCACAGTGTGTGAGCACTGTTTTTGAAAGACTAAGCACTTCGCAGAAATCTAAGGATCTAAAACACTCCAAAGGACTCACGATGCAAAATGCCGTCCGCATCAAGAGAAAGAAGTATGGAATCGGAACACAGAATGAAACAGACTATTTTTTTTCTTTTGTTATGTTTGGTTTTGTTTAGTTTTAATCATGCTTTCTTCCATTTGTTTCAATTCCTTTATGCAACATGACTAATGTGAAAATGTGTTCTGAAAGAATGTATGTGTAGAGTCCATATAATATTGCATGTCATCTTGGTGAGGGAGAGAGGGAGAGAAAATTTAAAACTTATGGAAGTGATTGTTCAAAATGGAAAAGAAATAAAATTGAAAAAATAAACATTTATTGGGGGCATTCTCCTTGCTTAATGACTCTTTCTTCCTCTTGGTTCCAAGACTCATGGCTTAGATCTCATTTTTTTCAGGTAGATGATCTTGTTCTCCAATCTTTAGGTTCCATGTCTCAGATGAAAAGAGAGGGGGAAATGACTTCTTGATTCCTCGATAGTCTCCTCCTTTCCATTTTTACCATATTTACTATTTTCTTTTTCTCCCTTCCCTAGCATTTGTAAAATATGTGAAATACCATCACATTGATTTAATTTGTATTTCCTCTCTCCATTAGAATGAAAGAATTAAATGATAAAAGGCATCAGAGACCAGGAGATAGGGGACTGGTATTAAATAAATACCCACCATTTGCTGACAAGTCTTTTAATAGGAATGATTAAGTTCTTACTATGTAATATGCATATGAGTCCCTGAAGACCCTCTCTTGGGCCCTCTTTAATTCTCTCTCTCTGTCTCTGTCTCTCTCTGTTTCTCTCTGTCTCTGTTTCTCTCTGTCTCTATCTCTCTCTCTTCCTCTGTATCTCTCTCTCTGTCTCTCTCTGTCTCTCTCTCTCTCTCTCTCTCTCTCTCTCTCTCTCTCTCTCTCCATTTCTTATATTACACAAAACAATGAAAGTGAATGGGAGAAAAACAAAACCAAACATAACAATGGAGAAAATGTTCTACTTCATTCTGCGTTCTGACTCCATAGTTTAGACTCTCCGGAGCACCTGTTTAGACTATTGTAAGAATGGTTCCAAATGCAAATTCTTTTCCAAGTCAACCTATGTTTCACACTGGGGCCAATAGTATTTGATTCGGAGCCAGAGTGGGTGGTTACAAATCTCAGATCTACCATTATATATCTGTTTGAACAGGGGCTCTCTTGAGCCCTCAATTTCATCTGCAAAATTAGGACATTGGGCTAAAGAGCTTCTAAAATCTCTTACAACTCCTAATCATTGATCTTTATGACATTCTGATCAAGATACTCTTCTGCTCAAAACCCTTCAATAGCTCCCAATTAACTATAGAATTATTTAAAAAATCTGTTAAATAAAAACACTAACACCTTCTGTTTCAGGCTATCTATTAAATCAGGTCCAAATTCATGTATGTGTCTTGCAACTAGGAAGCAATAAATGCTTAATCTACAAGAACACATGCTTAGGTTATCAATCTATCTATTCTTCCATCTAATTCTCTCTATCTACCTGACTACTTATGTCTTTTAAAGTTTACTCTCATCTAACCCATACCTTTCCCTGTTTACCAGCAGGGCAGTAAGAGATTCTATCTCAAAAGTTTTGCTCAAATTGAAATAAATTGATGTAAAATATATCAATGACACTCCTCTGATTTGGCTCTATTAAAAATGGAAATAAGGAAAGTCTGGCTTGTCCTGTTCTTGATGAAGCCAGCCTTTTCAGCCATCATCTCTTAAGTGACCTTTTCTAGAATTTCCCAGAAATCAAAGTCGAGAATAATCCAAAGTAGAATGTGATGCAGAAAAGGTGATCCAGACCCAGTGGTTTGGGAGCATTTGTGGAATCAAAGAACCCTCATTCTCTGTCATGAGACACCCTTGCCGGGAAGCTTTTATGGGTGAACTGGTTTTTGTGAAGATGTCTCCTCAGTACTTTGTCATCATTAAATTTCCCCATAAAATTTTTGCAGGAAGAGGAAACCATGCAGAAGGCCAGTGGGGAGGACTGTGGCTATGTGCAGGTTGTGTATGCTGGCGATAGTCTGTTCCATCTTGGCACCCAGATGTCTGTGAGTCACTGGTAGCCAAAGTTGTATATCCAAGAGGGCAGCAGGAAACCACAAGACAGAATTTCACTTCTGTGTATCTCCCAGAAGGCTGTGTGACTGTGAGCGGGGTCCAGCTGCTCGTCTGATGGCTGCCTTCAGGTTCACTTTTTGACTGTTGATGTTGGCTGTTCAGGACATGAAATTCATGTTGGCAGAGCCACTGGGGTTCAGGGAGACAGCCATTTCCTGAGTTTCTCAACCTCATATTCCCTGCTTCTACAGCCATTTTGCAGAATTTTCTCCCCATTGTATGCAAGCAGGATTTTCCCAGTGATGTTGAGGGAGTGGGGAGCTCCTTCTGGCCCCCATGCCTGTGTTTTCTCACCAAGGCAGCAAACAATTTTTGAAGTGGCATTTGCTCCAAAGTGGATCAGGAGCCTCCACTTAAAGGCTGAGGACTTTGTCCTTGGTTGCTAGGAACATGGTATCTCTGAGGGGAGACAGCCTCTTCAGGCACTTACCCATTCAGGCGCCAGTCACTTCGATGGAAATAGCTCCCTCTTGGCCCTGGCTCTCTTTTCTGTTGAAGCTACAATTCCTTCTCTCCTGAAAATGCTTGAAAGCATCCTTCACGATCCAAAGTTCATTAAGGTCCTACTGTGTGCAAAGAAGAATCCAAACTTTGTAAAATATGTGAAATACAATCACATTGATTTAATTTGTATTTCCTCTCTCCATTAGAATGAAAGAATTAAATGATAAAAGGCATCAGAGACCAGGAGATAGGGGACTGGTATTAAAGTCAAGATAACCCAGACTTTAATCCTGTATCACTAGTTGGGTAACCATGGGCAAATCCTAAAAACTTCCTCATCCTCAGTGTCATCATCTGTAAAAACAATGGTGATCATGATAATGGTGACACCCATAGGGACAAAAATAACATTTACATAGAGCTTGCTATGTGCAAAGCATCGCACTGAGTACTTTCAAATTGTTATCTCTTTCTTTCCTTACAACATCCTTGGGAGACATTATTCCTATTTTACAGATGAGGAAACCAAAGCAGACAGAGTTAAGCAATTTGCACAGTCATGCAACTAGTAAGTGTCTGAGGCTGAATTTGAATTCAGGTCCTCCTGACTCCAGATGTGGTGCTCTTTCCATTGGGCCATTTAGCTGCCTTGTTACTGTGACCTTGAAAAAATCACCTATGAAAAACCCTTCTGAGATCGCTTTCAGCTCTAGCCTTGAGTCCCTGGACATGGACAAATCCCTTAATCCCCATTAGCCTCAGTTTCCTTATATAGGAAAGATAGCTAACAACTGCTGTACTAGGTAAAGTAAGTAGTCTCAGATGAAGCTGTTCCTGGTCCTCCCTAATCTTATTGTCCTCATTCTGAGATTACCCTCAATTCAATCTATCTGTAGCTTTATTTTATTTTTTAGTGGTTACTAGATAGGGCAATGAATAAAGTGCTAGTCCTGGAGTCAGGAGTAACGCAGTTCATATCCAGGCTTAGACACTTACAAACTGTGTGACCTTGGATATATCACTTATCCCTGTTAGCCTTGGCTTCTTTCTTTTTCTTTCTTTTTTGGAAACTTTAATGTACTTATTTATTTTTAGTTTTCAACATTCATTTCCACAAGATTTTGAATTCCAAAATTTTCCCCATCTTTCCTCTCCCCCCACCCCATAACACCTTGCATTCTGACTACCCCTTCCCTCAGTGTGTCCTCCCTTCTATCACACTCCTCCCTTTCCTTATCCCCATTATCTCTCTTTTCTTGTAGGGCAGGATAGATTTCTACACCCCATTATCTGTATTTTTTATTATCCAGTTCCACACAAAACCATTTGTCAACATTTGTTCATATAACTTTGAGTTCAAGCTTCTCTTCCTTCCTCCCACACCACTCATCCCCACTGAGAAGGCAAGTAATTCAATATAGGCCATACATATGTAGTCATGCAAAAGACTTCCATAAAAGTCATCTTGTAAAAGACTAACTATATTTCCTTGATCCTATCCTGCCCCCCCCATTTATTCTGTTCTCTCATTTGATTTTGTCTCTCCCAAAGAATATTTACTTGTACTTATTCCACCCTCACATTTTCTCTCCCTTCTATCATTCCCCCCTACACACCATAGTTATCCCCTTCTCCCCTACTTTCCTGTAGTGTAAGATAGATTTTCATATCAAATTGACTTTGCATCTTATTCCCTCCATAAGCCAAATATGATGAGAGTAAACTTCACTTTTTCCCTCTTACCTCTTCTCCTTTCCCCCTCTTGAAAAAGCTTTTTCTTGGGGGTGGAGCCAAGATGGCAAGTAAAAGAATGACTTTTAAGAAGACTCCCCCAACAGCCCATAAAATATCTGCAGAAAATGACTCTAAAGAAATTCTAGAGCAGTAGAAACCACAAAATGATGGAGTGAAAGAGATTTCCAGCTGAAGGTAGCCTGGAAGGCTAACAGTAAAGGTCTATCATAGCAGGCTCCAAGCAGAGCACAGCCCATGCTTGGCCACACAGTGTGGCAAGGCCAGGACCAGAGAAGTCTTCAGGGCACCAATGTCAGTAACTGTGGTTCCAAGATCCCTCAACCCACAAATGCCAGAGACAACTGCAAAGGTCACTGAGAAAGCTCTTTTACCTAGGTGAGAAGGATACAGGATCATCCTGCCCTTGCCCCAGCCCCAGGTGGCCCCAGGTGGCCTCAGGTGGTGGCAGTGTCCATTTTTGGAGTCCACAGCCTAAATCCCTGGGGGAATCAAGCTGCTAATCTAGGTCTCAACCCTGAGTGGCAGCCTTGGGGTAAGGAGGACCACTAGTCTGGTGGAGCTGATGGAGGCGCTGCAGAGAGAATTCAACTCACAGATCCTGGGAAGAAAAGCCTGTGGTAGTTTCCAGACCAGAGCACAGGTCAGGAGAGGAGTAAACTCCTCTAGCTTGATTGTGCCACCTTGTAGGAACTGAGAACTTACTGGTCCCCAGAGTATACTCTCCTCTTGGCAAAGAACTCAAAAGTCAAGTAACTGGCTGGAAAAATGCCCCAAAAAGGAGGAAAAATAAGATTACAGAAGGTTACTTTCTTGGTGAACATGTAATTTCTTCTATCCTTTCAGATGAGGAAGGACAATGCATAGCAACAAAGGAAAATATAAAAGTCATCGCTTCTGCATCCAAAACCACCAAAATAAATACACAATGATCTTAGGCCCCAGAAGAGCTCAAAATGGATTTTGAAAATCAAGTAAGAGAGGTGGAGAAAAAAACTTGAGATGTGAAATGAGAGCAACGCAAGAAAATCATGGAAAGTGAGTCAACAGCGTGCTAAAGGAGGCACAAAAAGATGCTGAAGAAAATAACACTTTTAAAAATAGAATAACCCAAATGGCAAAAGAGGTCAAAAAGGCCAATGAGGAGAATAATGCTTTAAAAATCAGAATTAGCCCAATGGAAAAGGAGTTTCAAAAGCTCACTGAAGAAAATAGTTATTTAAAAATTAGAATGGAACAGATGGAAGCAATGACTTTATGAGAAACCAAGAAATTACACAACAAAAATCAAAAGAAAGAAAAAATGGAAGATAATGTGAAATACCTCATTGGAAAAACAAATGACCTGGAAAATAGATCCAGGAGGGACAATTTAAAAATTACAGGAATACCTTAAAGCCATGGTAAAAAAAAAAAAAAAGAGCCTAGACATCATCCTTCATGAAACTATCAAGGAAAACTTCCTTGATATTCTAGAACCAGAGGGTAAAATAAATATTGAAAGAATCCACCTATGACCTCCTGAAAGAGATCCGAAAAGAACAACTCTTAGGAATATCGTAGCCAAATTCCAGAGTTCCCAGGTCAAAGAGAAAATATTGCAAGCAGTCAGAAAGTAATAATTCCATTATTATGGAATCATGATAAGATAAGATAACACAAGATCTAGCAGCTTCTACAGGGTATTCCAGAAGTCAAAGGAACTAGGATTAAAACCAAAACTCACCTACCCAGCAAAACTGAGTATAATACTTCAGGGGAAAAAGCAGTTATTTAATGAAATAGAGGACTTTCAAGCATTCTTGATGAAAAGACCAGAGCTGAATAGAAAATCTGACTTTCAATCATAAGAATCAAGAGAAGCATGAAAAAACAAGCAGCAAAGAGAAATCATAAGGGATTTACTAAAATTGAACTGTTTACATTCCTACATGGAAAGATAATATTTGTAACTCTTGAAACTTTCTCAATATGTGAGTAATTGGAGGGATTACACACACACACACACGCACACACACACACACACACACACACACACATATATATGGACAGAGGGCACAGGGTGAGTTGAATAGGATGGAATGATATCTAAAAATAAAATTAAGGAGTGAGAGAGGAATATATTGAGAGGAAAAAGGGAGAAATGCAAGGGGGAAATTATCTCTCATAATAGAGGAAAAGGTTTTTCAGTGGAGGGGGAAAGGGGGGAAGTGAGAGGGAAAAAGTGAAGCTTATTCTCAACACATTTGACTTAAGGAGGGAATAACATGCACACTCAATTTGGAATGAAGATCTGTCTTACACTACAGGAAAGAAAGGGAAAGGGGGATAAGTGGGGTAGAGGAATGATAGAAGGGAGGGCAAATGGGAAGAGGGAGGAATTACTAGTAAACATTGTAGAGGAGGGAGAAGATCTAAAGAGAGAATGGAATAAATAGGGGACAGGATAAGATGGAGGGAAATATAATTAGATTTTCACAACATGACTATTATAGAAATCTTTAGCAAAAGTACACATTTACAGCCTATACTGAATTGTTTGCCTTCTTAGTGGGAATGGGTGGTAAGGGAGGAAGGGAAAGAAGTTGAAACTCAGAGTTTAAGGAATGAATGTTGAGAATTGTTTTTGAATGCAATTGGTAAATAAGAAATACAGGTAATGGGGTATAGAAATCTATCTTGCCCTACAAGAAAAGAGAGAAGATGGGGACAAGGGAAGGGAGGGGAGTGATAGAAGGGAGTGCAGATTGGGGGAAAGGGCAATCAGAATGCATAGTGTCTTGGGGTGGGGAGGGGAGAGATGGGAAGAAAATTTGGAACTCAAAATCTTGTGGAAATGAATGTTGAAAACTAAAACTAAATAAATAAATAAAAGTTTTTTCTTGCCTCTTTTATGCGAAATAATATGCCCCATTCCATTTCTCCATTTCTCCCTTTCTTTTCCCAACATATTCCTCTCTAACCACTTAATTTTATTTGTTAGATATCATCCCTTCCTATTCATTTAGCTTCTGTCCTCTGCATGCATATATATATATATATATATATATATATATATATATATATATATGTATGTATGGATATGTGTATGTGTGTGTGATTCTTCCAACTGCCCAAATACTGAGAAAAGTCTCAGGAGTTACACATTTAATCTTTCCATATACGAATGTAAACAGTTCAACTTTAGTAAATCCCTTATGATTTCTCTTTCCTGTTTACTTTTCCATGTTTCTCTTGTTTCTTATGACTGAATGTCAAATTTTCTTCTCAGCTCTGGTCTTTTCATCAAAAATGCTTGAAAGTCCTCTATTTCACTAAATAACTACTTTTTCCCCCTGAAGTATTATACTCAGTTTTGCTGGGTAGGTGAGTCTTGGCTTTAATCCCAGTTTCTTTGACTTCAGGAATATCATATTCCAAGCCCTTTGATCCCTTCATATAGAAGCTGCTAGATCTTGTGTTATCCTGATCGTATTTCCATGATACTGTAATTGTTACTTTCTGGCTGCTTGCAATATTTTCTCCTTGACCTAGGAACTCTAGAATTTGGCCACAATATTTCTAAAAGTTGTTCTTTTCGGATGCCTTTCAGGAGGTGGTCGGTAGATTCTTTCAATTTTTATTTTATCCCCCGGTTCTAAAATATCATGGAAGTTTTCCTTAATAATTTCATGAAAGATAATGTCTAGGCTCTTTTTTATCATGGCTTTCAGGTAGTCTCATATTTTTTTTAAATTACCCGTCCTTGATCTATTTTCCAGATCATTTGTTTTTCCAGTGAGATATTTCAAATTGTCTTTAATTTTTTCCTTTTTTTGGTTTTGTTTTATAATTTCTTGATTATTCATAAAGTCATTAGTTTCCATTGTATCGATTCTAATGTTTAAAGAATTTTTCTTCAGTGAACTTTTGAAACTCCTTTTCCATTTGACTAATTTTGATTTTTTTATTTTGCTTTTTTAATTTATTAATTTAACTTTTTATATTCATTTTCACAAAATTTTGGGTTCCAAAATTTTCTCCCCATTTG